>RJWH01001253.1:112104-278971 GCA_004363575.1 Solenodon paradoxus | reverse complement strand
ATTCCTGGTGAATTGACACTTACTCATGATGCTCATTCAATTATAGCCCTATCACAGCAGGTGGGCAGCCCACAAATAAATGTAATCCATCTGTTTTCCAAGGCACAGAAGGCGTCCCCTAAGTTTTCTCCAGCTTTAGCCTGGCCTGGAAGCCCAGTGGGGCTTCAAAGGCCAGACCACTACCAGAAAAGATGACCTCTGAGGGAGGGGAAGGAGTCCCAGCTGGAAATGACAAAGCTGATGTTCTAACAAGGTTGATGAATATACTGGCTTCAAAACCACTCTGTAAGTGACTAATGACAAATGGATTGTTCTTCATACATAAATGAGGAAAAAAATCTGTCTCATGCCTTTTGTATCACACTCCCTCTGTTTTCTTTAGAATTTGGTGAAATGGCCAGGGGAAAATATAAACCCTCTCCTTAAAAGTGACCTTTGGGCCTGGCCACGCAGGGGGAGATATTGTTTACCTGCAAAAGCTTTGTGCTTTTGAGTTCGATCAGAATGCAGCCAAAAGCTTTGAAGTGTTCCTACCATTGCATAGTGGAGGAATGAAACGACAGAGTATTAGTGGAAGGGAAGGAAGGTCCTTAGGTTTTGAAAGGAAAGTGTTCATTGAGTCACATCCACATCTAGTGAAGTAGCTCGTTAAGAAGGGTTCTATTTTAGTAGTTAGTCCAGTGAGCCTGTTCTGAAGGCGCTGTAAGGAGGAACTTTATGCAGTAGATTCTGATGGTTATATCAGTTATATAATATTACATCAAAATTGTATTGAAGGCACACCCTGGCTTAGCAGTTAAGTCCCTGACCTCCTGTTGGCATAATCCACATTATATCCCAAGATGCAGGATTCAAGATCTGGGACTGGAGAACAGGAACCAGGATGAATGACTAAATAAAATAGATAAATGCTTCTTCCTCCTCTCTCAAAAAATTGTGTGGAATTATTCTGTTCTGTTATTATATTTATCTCTGTGCTAAAGTTAAAATGTGCCAGTTGGTGAAATGTGCTGTTTATGGTAATAAACATAAAGGTTGGTCACAGGCCCCATAGATAGCACATACATGGGGAAAAAATCAGATTGGATTTATCACATATAGCATGTTCTCAAAGAAGGTAACCCAGTAAAAGTATTTGAAATCTACACTGTTTATAGATGATAATTTGCTTCCAAATTACTTTAGATAATAACTCTTTGTCATGTTTCATAAAAGTGTATTATCATTGATGCTTATTTCTTTCTTTAAAGGAAAGGTACAGGCAGGAGTGAAGACAAATAAGCAGGCAGGCAGGAAGAAAGGAGGAATAAGCATTTTGTTTTATTTTCATTTAGTTGTTTACACTGGTTGTTTCCCCCTGGACTCAGGGGCTGGAACCCAGGGGCATGTGGCCTGTACTCCTTCGGAGGTAATTGACTCCGCCAGGGTGTACCTGATGTTGATTTTTGCTCTGACATATCTCCTTCTGTTCCTTAGTTTGTACCTCCTTATAAAAACCTCGTCGAAGTTGTGCTGCGTCTATCATTTGATATCCTGTTTTGTTTTGTTTTTCCCTATTGAATGTTGCCCAAAAAACTTTCTATTCTTTAAGGTGCATAATTTAACATTACAAAATTTTAGACTGTTTAGCATTCCATCACTTATCGTTACACATTTTAGCTGCATTAAATTACTGGGTTATTTTAAGTAATGCTGTGGTGAACATCTTGATAGTCACCTTTTCTTTTTTGTTTTAAAGGAAAGGAGCAGGCAGGAATGCAGGCAAGTAGGCAGGCAGGTAGAGAGAGGAGGAAGAAACATTTATTTACTTTATTTAGTTGTTCATCTTGGTTGTTCTTCCTGCTCCCAGGTCTCGAACCTGGATCCTTGGAATGTGTATCGACTACCTCCAGTGGCCTTATTGGTAGGCCACCAGGGTGTGCCCTGATTTCTGTTCTTAACAGTATTTCAGCCTTGAATAGATGAATATAAGTAAGCCCGTGCATCGGAATATGATTGTATTCCAGAATCTTGATAAAGTCAAGGTTCTTAACCTCAGGTCATTGAATCTGGATTGACCTGACTTTTCTTGATAACCTGGGCACACTATCTCTTGTCCTTAAAGTGACTGACCATTGAATGATCTTTTTAACAGCAACAATTCTACTGCCCAAAAGAAATCTGCCTCCTTTCCTCTCTGTTTTATGTTACCTCCGACATACTTAAAGAGGGGAGGAAGTCAGATTTCCAAGTTCATTAGGAATTCAGTAATGAATACAGAGTGCAGGCCCTTGTGACATCTGTTTCCTGGTGGGCTTAGGTTTCTGGGGACCTCCTTAATAAATGGGGTGCTGCTGTGGTCTAAGTGCATTTTTCAGTGGTGTGCTTTCAGCGTCACAGGAATCTGACCCTAAAAGCAATCACGTGATGAACTAATATGAACAAAACCCATTTGAACTATAGTTAAGATATTTTCCAAAAGTCTCTATTAGGAATTCATAAACAGATCTGCTTGGGCAGGTGAAAAGAAAAGTCGTAAAGCAGCCTCCAAACCAAACCAAACCAAACCTCTTACCCAATAGCTATGTCCTGGCTCGGGCTTGTTGGAAAGCCTTAAAGCCAACATTTGAAAGGAGTAGCTTTCTTAGCTAGCATTTCAGTCTTCTGTACTCTTCCCGCTACACCTAAAATGTAATCAAAGGGAAGGCCAGTATTTATGTAATATTTATCCTGTATGCAGGCACCATTTTAGAGTCATAGTTGTGTCTGTGAAATTATTAATACTCGGTTTGTGGAGGTAATAGGAGGAAAAATTGGAACCCAGATGAAGCATAACAAAGCGAGTGTGTGTGTGTGTGTGTGTGTGTGTGTGTGTGCATGCGCACGCACTATGCATGTAGGGTTCATAAACGACCATTTACCTAGTGGCACACAAGGCTTTTCTGTTTTACATCCTCTGGCATCATGGCCACGTGTCTCTATGTCCATTTGCCTCCATGGAAAAGAAAGGTGTTTTCTCACCAGCACCTGTAAGCTGCATTATGTGCATTGGGTTCATTTACACTGGTATTTTAGGAGATACCACTCCTCCCCCATCACTCCTCCCCCACCACCTTTTGTTTTACTAGGCTCATGTCTCTCATTCTGTGATTATATGAAATAGATGTGAAATCCTGGATCACCCATGGAGTCCTTTTTGGGAGGAGGGGAGCAGGTACCATTTTTGTTGTGGACAGCAGCACACTTTGAGGGAATGATTTCTATTAGACCTTGAATTGTGTAAAATGACATCATAGACAATACCTTGGGAGTTAGGATAAACATTTCAGCAGCTCCTGAACACCTTCTACAAACCATTATACAATTCATCCATTGTTCTATATTTAAAAAGAAAAAAAAAGCTTTACAGCACTGAAAGAAAAATGCATATATACACGGTATATAGAAAAAGGCTTTAGTCAGCTTAAGTTTCAGAAAAAAATGCTAAGAATTTAAATAGGCTTCTTTGCTTTCATTTTTTCTTTTTTAAAAAAAATTATTTTTGATATTCATTTGATATATATCAAAATTATGTCAACACATAGTATTAAAATTATTGCAATGTTTTACATTTTTCCATACTGTCTATTTTTTTTTTTTGTATTTGTAACACACGTTAATTCAGACTAGCCACATTTCTTCAGTTACTCAATAGTTACATGATATTATCATATTGGACAAAACAAACCTGTGCAAAATGGTATATTATTTAGAGAATAGGCACTATTTTATCATTTTTGTTTCTTAATTTGACCTTTGGGACAAGAGAAAGACAAGTTCTTTTTTTCCTTTACAAAATTTTTATTGAAGGAACATTGCATCATGCCATTATATAGGTTTAAGATGTGCATCATTATAAATCAGCATCTGCATATAATACATTCAGTTTACCATCAACAGTCCTGTTACATCCTTTACCATATAAATCTCCCTCCCCCTTCCCTGTGATAAACACTAGTTTGATTCTATAAATTTTTAATATTTTTGTTTGATTTGGTTCATTTATAGCACATGTAAATGAATCATACAATGTTTGTCTTCCTCCTTCTGCCTTATCTCACTAAGCATAATTCCCTCTAGGTCATTTCATGCTGTTTGCAAATGGCAGGATTTCATCTTTTCTAACAGTTGAGTCCATTGTGTATATATATACACTCATCTGTTGATGGGTATTTAAGTTGTTAGTTGTTTCCAGATCTTGGGTAATATAAATAATGCTGCAATAAATATAGGGGTGCATATATCTCTGTGTATTAGTGTTTTTGTGTTTTGAGGATAAATACCCACAAGTAGGATAATGGAATCTTATGGAATTAATATTTTCAATTTTTTGAGGATTCTACCTATTTTTCTTCATGATGATTTCACCATTATGCACTCCCACTAACATATGTGTTCCCTTTTCTCTGCATCCTCACCAACACTTGCTGTTGCCAGTCTTTTAGATACTAGCCATTCTCATATCTGTGAGGTGATATCACATTGTTTTGATTTGAATTTCTCTAATGCAGAGATGTGTGGAACATATTTTCTTGTGCCTATTGGCCATCTGTACATCCTCTTGGGAGAATGTCTGTTCACATCATCTGCCCATTTTGTATTGGATTTTTTGGTTGAGTTTTACAAGTTCTTTATGTTTGTGTCATTAACCCATAGTGGGATATGAAATGAAATATCTTCTGTTGGTCAGTAGAAGGCTTTTTTTTTTTTTCATTTTGACGATAGTTTCTTTCACTGTGTAGGATCTTTTCAGTTTGATATAGTTAACTTAGGGGAAAAATGAGTCTCTGTAACAATCCTTTAGCCCTTGGCCCAACCACCTGAGGGCATTCTGTAGTTTATGTTAAGGCGGATATTCTCAGGAGCCCCTGAAGTTTCCTGCCTAAGCTGGACATGAGAGCTGTTGCCTCTGATGGGATGAAGAACAAAGGCTTTGATTGCTTATAAAATATTCCCACCTTGTGTGGAGAGAAAACATAATATACATAGAAGAATTACATTCTGATCTGTGAGATAATGAAAATTGATTTAATGTAAGAATTTTGTCCATTTTTATGGAGACTAGGTTCTTGATGCTGAAAAAGATAATTAATTATTTGAAGGGGGGAAAAATAAAGATATCCTTTCAGTCTTGGAGTGGGTCAGGCCTGGTGACTTGGAATTAGTTATAATGGGAAGGAGTGTCTTGGTACTTAAGGTGATATAGGTGAGGCATCCTGACCAGAAGAGACAAGAAGTCAATACAGCACAATCCCAGTTGACAGAGAATGAGCTGAGAAGGGTTTTTTAAGCCAGGCTGAGATGTGTGAATGGTGAGAGACTCAACAGTCATAAGATGACTAACTTTCATAGCTTCCCGGTCCTCCTTTTGCCCATGCCCTCTCTCCTTGGGATTGGGAGAAGAGGAGAGAAGGAAGTGAGATAGGAATAGTAAGTTGAGTGAGCCTTTATTTTTTTTAATCAGAACAAATTGGTCTCCATGTGTAGTACTGACTCCATGGCTCAGAACATTCAGCTGTCTCTCTGTGAGCGCAGAGAACTCTGGATTTGTGTCCTTACAGGATCTACACTTTCTATAGCCTCACTGAGGACAGACATCAGACCAAGATTGTTTAAACCACTTTGCCCCTGTTAGAAAAGGGCATTCTTGATGCAGAACACTGATTTCTTATTTTACCAGTAGCATAGATGAAATTAAGAGTTTGTCCATCGTAGGTGTACAAAGATGTGTTTGTAATCGACCAATAGAAAAATGACACCATCTGTTGGCAATGTCGAAAATGACACCACAAAGATGCCATTGAGGTCAAGATTACAAAGAGGTCTAGACTTTTGAATTGTTAATGGCTATAAAGAATGATAATGTTAAAGACAGTGCCGATAGAAAAACAAATATCTATAAATTCTTCTCATCGCCTCGGAGGTATTCCTTTTCAAAGAAGTAAAAATGTTTTGTGTGTATAAATCCCAGCATGGCAGGAGAAGAATGGGCCAGAAATTGTGACCCTATATTGAAGGTGATAGTAAATAGTTTTTTCCCTATGATATGTGGCACAATTCGGGAGGTATTGATGCATTTCTCAGCCTGGAAAGCGTTGGGTGTTGGGATAGCAGTGAGGGTTCTGAGAACCGCCTTGGTTCTTGCCACAATCAACTGAAAATCCAATTCCCTATTAAACGGCAGTCTTCTCAAGCCTCTTGTGTTCACCCGATTTTAGTATTCATGAGACCCATATATGCATTAAAAAAAATAAAAGTGACCCACTATCACAGAAAACTCGCCCATCCCCTTGACAGAGGATTTTCAGTTAATTTATGCAGCCCCTTTGCACTTCAGCATTTTCCCCACTGGTTGCTAGGCAACCATATGAGTTACTGCGCATGCCTTTTTTATGATAACTGTCATTATGATTATTTTTTAATTATACCACTGGGACTGTGGATTAAAACAGCATATTGTCACTTATTCTTTGCTGCTGCTTCTAGCATTCTCACACACTCCTAGAATCACCTTCTGAAATTTAAATGGCAGTGATTTATGAGTATTATATATGTATGTGTGTGTGTGTGTGTGTGTGTGTGTATTTCTGCCTCAACAAAGGAAGCAGAGATGGCATCAGAAGGGAAGTGAGATTTTTGTGAAAAATGACTATACCGTGCCTCACACACTGTTATTGATCTGGGCAGGCCAAGTCAGATATTAGGATCTGGAACCTAAATTATGAATATCTTTGTTCCTTTTACCCCGTCTGTTGCTAATATTAAGCGATGTTAAAAGCTTATGTTGTTTTGTGGCTTGTTTCTCAAAATTACAAAATGCTAAGCATTTGTTGCTCTTAAATCTGCTTTCACATGAAGCTCCCATAAATTTACAGGAGGGTACAGCACTCACCCCAGAAACATAAGGTATCCAAACTTGCTAAATGTGATTGTTCTTTTCTGCCCAAATTGTTCCACACACTCACTACAAGTGCTTTTAGGCAGGATGAAGAGGTTCCTCTGGCAAATAATAGTAGAAGTGTATGTGGTTCACAATGTAAAAAATACTCTCAAAGGAATAAGACCAAAAAGAGATAGTCATTAGGTACCGATTAAAGCATTTTATTTGTGTTTTCAGAGTCTATTCTAGCATGATTTTCTAAATATAAAGTGAATTTGAAGACAAAGGAGTGTAGAAATAGTTTGCTTTTTATTCATTTAAAAATTATTCATTTTTTTATTAGTCATTTTAAAAATAGAACTTTTGGTTCAGTAGGATATGTGAAATATTTTCTATCAAAGTGAAGAGATTTACTCTGAAAGAGAAACCCACAATGGACTTCTCATATCATTTGTGTGACAGAAGTGGGGACCTAATGGTCTTTTAATGTGATTTTCAAGTTAGCATAAAGGGCATTCATCTCCAGTATAGTTCTGAGATTTTCCTTAATTTAAAGAGCCCCATGTCTGGATACATGGAATGTAAATTGCTTCTTTGGCATTTTCTGAAATAAAATGGTGGGCATGATCTCTTGTGTTTTGTTTCCCTCACCCTACAGTTCAGGGCGCCAGCTCAGTGAAGTCTTCATTCAGTTACCTTCAAGGAAAGAATTACCAGAATACTATGAATTAATTAGGAAACCAGTGGATTTCAAAAAAATAAAGGTAAGTGTTTTGCTTATAAACTTGACTTTCACGTAAATAAAGAAGAGTAAATTCATTGACATGATTATAATTACAACTTGGCAGTGGCGTCTTGTCTGCCCACTGCTTGTCCCTCCAGGAAGGGTTGAATGTGCCGCCATGACGTGTTATTGAACCCTTATGCTGAGAGCTCGTGTTGTGTGACATTAGTTGATGGAGGGATTTTCAGACTGCTTCCCTCTGCTCTGTTGTTCTTGCTGATTCCCATCATTAGCTCTTCCTTCTCTTCCCCAACTCCCCAAGAAAAACTGCTAGTGAGAGGCTGGTGTCTGTCAGTGGCGCGCGTGGAATCGGGCAGGATCATAGGCTGTGAAGACAAAGGAAAAATCAGGCTTTGTTAACCAAGTAATGATGGTTGTGTTTTCTCTCCTCCTCTCCTCTATTTTATCCAAATTTTCCATTAGGAAAGAATTCGTAATCATAAGTACCGGAGCCTGGGTGACCTGGAGAAAGATGTCATGCTTCTCTGTCACAATGCTCAGACGTTCAACCTGGAGGGTTCCCAGGTCTGTCTACAGTGGTCTGAAAAAGGTTTAACCTTAAATGTGCATATGTTCTTGTAAATAAAGCATTTCATTTTTTTCATGCTCCTGTTCTGGCGGGGGGGGAAAAAAAAAAAAGAAAAGAAAAGTCTATATTCTTTGCTACCTATATAAGTAAATTGAGGCTTTAGCATTTTCAAATTAATACCAGCTTCTTTGTACCATAGTTCTGCTAGCTCCTACTCCAGCTCACCTCAGTAGTTTGGATCCTAATTAGAGAAGGAATTCAAGTGAATTATTTAATATTCAAAAGCTAGAGGTACCGTTTTGGCTTTTATAGAGGCTGTATATCTGATTATATTTACCTTCATTTTTTTTCTTATTGTAACCTTGCCTCAGGAATTGAAAATACTATGATTTAAAACAAAACACGTACTAGAAAAAATAACCATTTCCTCTAATTCCTTGAAAAATCTGATTGCAGATCAACTGTAATTCTCTTTACACCCCTTCCCCATAGTTAGCAAGTCTAAGAGTGTGTAAGTATGTAGCACTGAGGTCATTTAAACAACTAACGGGAGGTCACTTAATTAAAGCGAAATTCCCCTCACCTTTTGTTGGAACTCCCTTTTTTCCTTTTTGTGTCTGATCAATGTTCTCATATGCATGAAGAACAAAAAGAGATTATATCTACCAACCATTAAATTCCTCCAGTCTCTTTCCTGATCTTGCTCTTTTACCTTCGTATCAGTTCCGATCATTAAACTGGAGAATGTGGGAATCCTTAGAATGTGCTTTGAACAGACTGTACATTTCCAGGTTAATAACAGTATTGCTTTGACCAAAACAAGAGGCCTTGTAGGGAATCCTTCTCTGTTCCAGATAGTCTTTAAAGAAAATTAAGATGAAAATCAGGACAGGGAGAATAAAATACAAGAATACACCAAGATTTTGTGAATGATCATTTGTAGTCCCTAGATAGATTTTTGGGTTCTTTATGCGAATACGTGAACATTGATTACAACATACACTCAGCTCCTTTCTGGTCCCATGACCCCACTTTTAGTCCACACTCTCTCACCTGACGTGGGTAATAAATGTCCACTTAACTGGCTTCCAGGCCACCTTAGATAGTTTCTCTTTCTCTTAACTACTTTATCCATTTACTGCTCACTAAGTTTGAAGGTCCTCATGTATCATTAAATTCTAGAATGAATTTAATCTCCATAGACTTTTCTAAAGTTGTACCCTACCCAGACTCTAACTGCATATCCCACTGCTCCTCACACTAAACAGCTCATGGTCCAGTGAGACTCACCTGCTTCCCCACATATGAATGGATTTGTAAGGAATAATACAGAGAAAGCCTGTGTTCCCTTTAGGTCATCAGAAGACGGTAACATCTTGTGTAACAACACAGTCCAATCTCATAACCAGGAAATTGACTTTGGCACAATCCCTGTTGCATATTTTCTCCTCTTTTTTTCTCCATCTTTCTCACTTGCTCTCCTTTGCTAAAAAGCTCTTCTCTCTCACCCCTGACGGAATCCTCCTCACCTTTTAAGATTCAACTCAACTCGAATGTCCCTGGCACATTCTACCCCAATGGCCCATTCCAGCCTTCTTCCCCTCATCCTTGGCTCTGCTGTGCTGCTCACTGCAGGATGCCCACTTCCTCCAATATGTGGCTCATCTTTACAATAAAGGAATAGGTTCCTAGAGAACAAAAACCACATTTTCCCCCTTTTTAAAAATTATTATTATTATTATTATTATTATTATTGTGGTAAAACAAAAGATCAACACTTTTTTTTTAAGAGAGGAAGGGTGATGGTCTTTTAAGGAAGAAGGTGAGGGAGCACTTTTACTCGTTTGTTTTGGTGTCTCCCCGGACCCCCACCCACCTCCAACCCAGGGTTGGGAAGCTAGGTTCTGGGGCTTGCTTTGCTCCACACTCCAGTGGCTGCCTTAATGCCTGAGTCACCGGGATGCACTCATCTTCAGTTTTAATGTACAGTTCAGTCATGTTAAGTGTGTTCCCGCTGCTCTGCAGCAGATTTCCAGAACTCATTTTATCATTTGATAAGATTAGCCTTCTATCTGCCGTATACCCCTCCCCAGCTGCTATGGAACCACTGTCAAACTTTCTCTGTGACTTTGACCACTTTCAGTACCTCGTGTAAGTGAATCGTACAGTATTTCTCTTTCTGCGATCTGCATATTATTTGACTTAGCATAATATCCTGACATTTATTCCTGTTGTAGCGTGTGACAGGATTTCCATCGTACCGATAACTGCGTTTGGTTTATCTAGCTTTGGTGGACATCTGGCATTTGCTTCCACCTCTTGGCTATTATGAATAATGTGATTTTTTAGTGTTTTGGATGTATACCCAGAAGTGGGATGCTGGATCATATGGTCCTTCTCTTTTTAGTTTTTTGAGGATAAGGACTATTTTTTGAACTTGATCTCTCTCAGCCCCTGCACAGGGCTATTATGCTCAACTATTTGTACACGCTGAAAATAACTGTTGGTTGGATGATAGGACCAATACTGAAAAACTCAGTAATAGCTTAGTAATAAAGAATAGCCTCTACTGGACTTTAATGCTGGTTATTCTGTAACCTGTCTTTAACGTTGCAGAGCAATTTCCACATGTGAAAATGGAGACACTAGACAGCAGGAGATTTCAGAAGTCCTTTCTGATCATTTGTCAGTACTGTGAATGGTAGCAGGAGGGAGATTATGAGAGAATGATGGAAATCTCAGGGAATGTTGTAGCTGGGATCAAAGTGCTGGCGCTAGAAGAGATGTAAATGGGAATAAGTTTTCTTTATACTAACTATCCACTCTGGTTGGTTTATTCTTTTTTTTGTAGATTCTTGGTGGCTATCTTAAAAGAATTTAACTCGGTCCATGTAAAGAAAAAATACCCTCTATTTTGTTAGAGCAATCACCTTTTTTTTTTTTTTTAAGGAAAAGTGCAGGTAGGAATGAAGATGAGCAGGAAGGCAGGCAGGAAATGGGAGAAAGCAGCACTTAATTTAGTTATACACCACCCTGGTTGCTTGCCCAGCACCAAGTCTTGAACCCGGGATTTGGGGATGTATGTGGACTACACTACAGTGGATTACTCCTCTAGGCCACCAGAGTGTGCCAAGGAATGGCATTTTAAAGAACGGCATATAGTTACTACAGCACACATACACACTTGGAAAGCTTTTCACCCGTGTAAGGACTTTCTCTTATGAAACTGTTTGGGTTCAGCATTTTCCCAGTGGGTTTCCCAACTGTGAAAGTGTGAAAGCTAACATTGATGGACCATTGCATGAGGAAGAGAAGAGCATGCTGTGATCATGAACCTCAGAATGTCAGCTTGCAGTTCTTAACAGATGTCATTTTGACCCTTTAGATCTATGAAGACTCCATCGTCTTACAGTCGGTGTTTAAGAGCGCTCGGCAGAAGATTGCCAAAGAGGAAGAGAGTGAGGACGAAAGCAATGAAGAGGAAGAGGAGGAGGAGGAAGAGGAGTCAGAGTCGGAGGGTAAGCTCAGACATATGACTCATCCACTGCTTTGCCCCTTGCCTCCTGCAGAGATGTTTCCACAGATAGAGACAGGAGCAGATCTGGATTCTAGTCCTTGGTCTTCGCTGTCCTTGCTGGTGACCCTGCTTAATGCAGGCTCAGTTTCCAACTCTGTAAAACTGAGGTCAAAAAAAGCCCCCACCGCCAGTTGGGGAAGCAGGTAAAGTGCTTAGTAGCACATGGCTGGACTCAAAGCAAATACTCCCTGAACGCTACTTTTGAAACATGAATGTGCATTTTTCTACCAATACCATCTATGTGTCCTTTAGCACAGTGGTTCTCTAACCCGGAGGGACTGCTAGAGCATTCTTGCTGGGCTCTACCTCCTGAGTTCTGGTTCCATAATAACCTACAGTGGGGCCTGAGAGTCTGTATTTTTTCTAGGTTCCTCGGGGAGACTGATGATGTGGGGCTCATGACTACGCCTTAAGCACTGCTTTAGAGAATCATTGTCCAACTGGGTTGAAAAATACCCATTTCATTCATTGTGGATCAAATACTAATCCTGTCTTCATTTAAAATGCTGCTACTTTGTTCATCACAGATATATTTACAGTCATTTTGAGTTTTTAAAATATCACAGTAGACTGTTACCTCAATTTCGGAGTTCCGGTGCCCTCTTAAATTTTACAACTAAGGCCAAGTGCTGGTGGCTCCCATCCAATATTTCAAACATAAAGGCTGCTTTCACAAGTCTAAAATTTATTCCTGCCTAAATATTTTCACCCCTCCCTCTTTTCAAAGTAATAAATCCCAGTAGCTTGTCTGTTGTGCATAAAATAGTACAGATATGCTTTAAAATTTTTTATTAAAAATTTTTATTAGATTTGTTCATAGTTACAAATTTAGTACAGATGACTTGAAAAATTTCTTAAAAAGGAAAATTTATATAATTCCAGTACTCAATATACATTTAACATATTATGAAATTGCCTTATAATTTTCTATACATAATTATTTTGCTTGTATATAGCACACTGTTTTGTTGCATGTCTTTTCTATTTTGAATATTTTCCTGCAACAGCTTTTTTTATATCAACATATATTAACATTCACTAATGAACATACCAAAATGTTATTACTCAGGCTCTGAACGATGCTTTCCTAAACACACTTAGCCATAATTCATTGCAGACATCTGTTGCATACATATTGCCATACAGAATGGAGTTTATCTCATTGCCATCAGTACAACTGTCTGTTTCTCTACATACATATCTGCTTTCAGTATTATCCTTTTTAGTGATTTTGCTTTTTACTTATTCTTTCGCTTATTCATTTAAACTTTTCAGTTTCACATGGTTATTGTGTTTATTCCCTAGTTCTCATACCCTAGCATTGATAAATACGAATAAATCTACATAGTCTTATTTTAGAGTCAGATTTCTAATCTGTTTTCAAGTAGCTTTCATCTCATCCCATCCATAGGTTTAGTTTCTTTAACCTATTGAGACTTATATAACAAGTTACCACAAAATTAGTGACTTTTTAGTACAACACAAATGTATTTTCTCACAGTTCTGAGGTCACAAGTTTGCTTTGGGGTTTCTGGGATAGCATTAAGGGGTCTGCATTCCTTTCTTTGGGGACTCTAGGGGAGAATCCATTTTCCTTGCACTTTCTTCCCATGCTGCATATTTCTTTGACTGTGTCTTCTGCCTCATCCTCTTTTTTTAAACAAAAAATTAAAGTGCAATTAATATTCGTTTCAGATGTACAACATAACTCAGTATCTGTGCATTGCAAAATGTTATATTTTTTTGTGATAACCTTGAAGATTGACTCTTGTACCTTTCAAACATAGGTTATTAATTGTAGTCACCATGTAGTACCTTAAACCCCATGACTGATTTATAACTTTAAGTTTGTACCTTTTGACCCTCTACACACATTTTGCCCACCTCTCACCCTCCACTATCACCCTATCTGCCCATCTCTGACAACCACCTTTTTTGTTCTCTATATCTGTTTTTGTTTGTTGTATTTGAGGTTACAAATTTAAGTGACATTGGTTTGTTTTTGAGCTACACATATAAATGTTATGTTTTTTTCTGTCCGATTTATTTTGTTTAGCATTATGCCCTCAAGAACCCTCCATGTTGTTGCAAATAGTGGTTTTATTCTTTTATTTGACTGAATGAGTCCATTGTATATATAAATCATGTTTTTTTTGTCAATTCATCCACCATTGAGCACTTAGGTTGTTTCTATATATATCTTGGCTATTATAATGTTGCCATGAACATTGGGGTGCAAATTTCTTTTCAAGTTAGTGTTTTCATTTTCTTTAGCTAAATACCCAAAAGTGGAATTGCTGCATCATAGGGTAGTTCTGGTTTTAATTCACTGAGGACTGTTATAGTGGCTGCACCAGTTTACATTCCCACAACAGTGCACAAGGATTCTCTTTTCTCTGTATCTTTCTCAGTATTTCTTGTCCTTTTGATGATAATCATTCTATAAGGTGAGAGGTGGTAACTTCGTGTGATTTTAATTTGCATTTCCTAATGATTTGGTAATGTTGAGCCCCTCTCCATGTACCTGTTGGTCATCTCTGTATTCTTTGGGAGAATATTTATTCAGCTCTCTATTTTTATTTTTGGCTATTGATTTGTATGAGTTCTTAACATATTTTGGAAATTTACTCCTTACTGGATAACACGACTTACAAATATTTTCTTCCTTGTGGAAGGTTGCCTTTGTGTTTTGTTTGATCGTGTCCTTTGCTTTGAAACAGCTCATTACGTGGATGTGGTCTACTTGTTTCTTTTTTGCTGTTCTTACCTTTGCTCTTGGTGTCAGCTATAGAAAAAAAATTCATCGCCAAGACTGATGTCAAGGGGTTTACAGGCCCTTTTTCATCCTTGTAATTTTATGGCTGTAGGTCATGTATTTAAGTCGTAATATGTTGATTTGATTCTTGTGTATGGTGTAAGATAATGCCGTTTATTGAAGAGTCTGTCCTTTCCTCATTGATTATTTGGGCTCCTTTCATAAAATAATAGGTCAGATGTACAGTTTATCTGTCTCTATTTTGTTCAAAATATCTATATATCTTTATGCCAATACCATACTGTTTTGATTACTACAGCTTTGTGGTACAGCTTTTTTGTTTCTATGGGGTGTTTTTTATTTTTGCTGTACTGATTAGCAAAATGCAGGGAAATAAAAATTTATTTAAAATAGATACCATTTGACATTTCTAAATCATGAGAGAGGAAAGAATTAGGCCTGAATTTGGGAGCGCTCTGTGCAAAAGTGACAGATTCTTAGATTGAAGGTCTAAGTTGTGAATAAAAAGAAATACAATAAACCTAGTTTCTCAAAAAGACCTGACCACTACACCTGCATAAATGAATCATGAGTCTGTCCTTGTCCTTTCTTCATACAAGGAATCCAAGTTAGCATAGGGTGAGACAGTTATAGTTTACATCAACTAGCTGATGTTCTCCAGAAGCACTTCTTATTGGCTATTTACTGTCTTCTGTGGTTTTCATAAAAAATTTAGGAATATTTTTATTGCTGTGGAAAATGCCAGTAAAATTTTGATAAGAATTGCATTGAATGTGTAGATTGCTTTTAGTTTGGACATTTTAATAATTCTTCCATTCTGTGAATATGGGTGACCTTTCCATTTTTTTTATCTTCAGTTTATTTCATTAATGCCGTAGAGTGCAGGTCATTCCCCTCCTTGGTTAAATTCTATTTTCTTTTTAATGCAATTATAAATGGGATTATCTTAATTTCTCTATTCATTATTAGTATATGTAAGTAATGTAGCTTTGTATATTGCTTTGCATCATGCAGCTTTACTGAATTCATTTATTAGGTCAAACAGTTTTTTTGATAGTCTTTAGGATTTTCTGTATATAATCTTCAAAAGAATGTCAATTTTATTTAGACAAGTTTTCTTGTCTCGAGTTTGTGTCTAAGATTTACATTACTGTGTTGAATAAAAGTGGCAAGAGTAGGCGTGCTCATCTAGTCCCTGATCTTAGAGGAAAAGCTGCCAGCTTTTCACCTTTATTATGTTGAAATATGTTCGCTCTGCTTTGTTGGAATTTTTATCATAAATGGATGATGAATTTTGTCAAGCGCTTTTTCTGCATCTATTGAAGTTACATACATTTGAACCTTCATTTTCTTAAGAATACTATATTGATTTACAGATGTTGAACCTTCGCCTCACATCCCTGGAATAAATCCTACTTGATTGTGGTGTACACTGGAATCTGGCTTGTTAATATCTTGTTGAGGATCTTTGCATTTATATTCATTAGGAATATTGGTCTGTAATTTTCTTGTGGCATCCTTTTCTGGTTTTGGTGTCCAGATAATGTCCTCTTTTTTCTCCTTCTGGGACTCCACTAATGGGAATGTTGATCCACCTGATATTTCCCTGTAAGTCGTTGTAAGTTGTAAGTTCTCTTCACTTTTTATTCTTTTTGCTCCTCTGGTTTGGTGAGGTCACTTCCCTGTTTTCAAATTCACTTTTTCTTCTGCTTCTCACCTGTTGTTGAGAAAGTTCATCGGCAGGCTTCTAGATGTGTGTTAGTGTATTTTTCACCTCTGTGACTTATATTTGGTGATTTAAAACTCTTTCCTTTGTTAAAAGTTTTCTGTGTTGCAGCTATTCTTCCAAACTTGATGCTCATTTGTATGATAATTTTGAACTCATTTGTATGATAATTTTGAACTCTTTACTGAAATTTAATCTTGTTATTTCAGTTGGAAGTGGTTGCTCTGTGTCTTCCTTTTCCTTGATTTTCTGTTTTAGTTTCTCTCTCCTTTAGATAAAAGACAAACTCCAAGTCTTGAACAAGCTTTGTGTAGGAGACTGACTTCATCTTTCAATCTTGCTCTAACGCTTGGTTGTCTTTTAAACCTTTGTAATTGTCCAAACGGCATATTGACTCTCAGTATTTGAGGATGTGTCAAGCCCTGTCACAGTTCCGAAGGGGAGGATCTAAGTCACACTTAAGAGTCAGGCTGATTGGAAGCCAGGCCCTCCAACAGCAGCTTTTAAAGTACGCAGATTACAACTTTATGGACGAACAAGTCTCAGTCCTGCTGGCCACCAAATCAGGAGACACCGGCGCTCTGGATGAGTAAACCAACAAGTACAAAGCTGGCCTCAGAAAGTGCATCAGCAGGCTCCTAGATGTGTGTTCAATCAGACGCCTGCCCCTCAGGGCAGTGTTTTAAGATAAGCAAGTAAGCGCCTTCACATAAAGTCCAGGTGCCCCTTAGGCAACTGCCTCTGCTTTGCTGGGCTCTGGGCCAGCTGAGTCCATGGACCACAGCCCCACTGGTTTTCAAAACTAGATGTTCTGGGAGCTCTTTTCTTAGATGCTTAGATGCAGGTCTTAGAGGACATTATCCTGACACCAAAACCAGAAAAGGATGCCACAGAAAATTACAGACCAGTATTCCTGATGAATATAAATGTAAACATTCGCAGCAAAAGTGGTGTTCAAATTCTTCACTCCTTAGGGAGGAGATCTGGGTTGGAGTGCCCTCCCAGTTGTGGGTCGCCTTGCCATGGGCAGGGTTTGTGGTGAGACTGACTTGGCCTCTCCGACCTGATACCATATGACAGTACCTTAAAGCCTCGGGGTGCTCACGGGGCTCACCTGATGGTACAGTCGATCCAGTAAAGTAGCCTAGTTATCCGCAGCAGCCTATCAGGCAGGGGCTTGGGGAGGGACGCAACCACCGACACACAAAACCTAATAACTTTGGAGTCCCACACCTCATGGTACATTTAGGTTATGTGCTTGAGGATGCATTTTCTTACCTTTCCTGCCAGCCTTCTGCTCTCTCACACCTTCCATGACTTTCATGTCCTCCTTCCTTGTCAGGAAGAGCTTCATCGGTGTAGATAAAGATATGTCACTTTTTCTTTCTAAATTAACGTTTCAGAGGCTTCCATGTCTTCATCCATTTCTATTAACAGGTAGAGCTTTTAATCCTGAAGCAACAGCCCTCGCCCCCTCCCTCTGATGACCCAGTAAGCAGCAGGCATACGGACACGGGTCTACTAGGAACGCCGCCTTGTGACTGGCATTTGCTCGTCTTTGCCCCCTTGTGGGTGGGGAAGACCACACGTTGCCCATGTTTCATAGATGATTTCATTTTTGAGAGTGGTGTGTGGGTCCTGCCACTTTACGAAAGTCTGGAAAATTCTGATCTTTAAGGTTCCTTCTATGTCAATATTTATTTCTAGGTGACTTTAGCCCCACCAGGTAAGATATTCTAGTAAAACTGGTTTTATAAGAGAACCAGATTTTCAATAATTTCATCACTCCCCCCACCCCCAAAGGGTATTTTATGGACACTTATCCGATAATGATGTCATGGAACAGATTTTCTTTGCATCTTGGTATGCGCCTGTATTTGTGGGGTAACACTCTCCCAGGTGTTTTCATTTCTACCCCAGAATAACCCTGTGAGAATGGGAATGGGTACCAACTTTCTGAAGATTCATTTGGCTGAATACTTTTAGCAAGGTTCCATATGGATAGTCAGGCACACCACCCCCTGCCCCAAAGCTAGCATGATATGTCTATAAATTAGTTTGTAACAGCTTTGGAAGTACTGGCAAAACATTACACAAAACTGGGAACTCTGGTATCTATCACTAAGAGACTGGTTAAATAAACTGAAATGTGCCCGGAAGACAGAAAATTTTCAGTTGTTAAAAAGAATGAGGCAGCTGTGCATGCATTGGGACATAGGAATCTCCCATATAAGTGAATTAAAAAGCAAGATGTGGAATATGGACATGTATAAAGAGCCCTTTGGGATAACAATATAAAGTGTATGCATGTGCTCTACACTTTAATTCCTTATATTCTTTCTATACAATTATAGACCTTTTTATGGAATCTACAGAGAGAATCATACACACAGGGATGGGAATATTTGCAGATATGAATGCTTACTTTTTTCTGGAAATTACCAAAGAGAAAGAACAATAGGGAGAGAGACTAGAAGTGAAAGAAAAGAGGTTTTAACTTTGTTTTGTTTCTACTTTCCATTTTTTTACCTTTCTGTGGTGGCAAAAATATTAACTCAACTATTTGACTTTTTTTTTTTTTTTTAAGCCCTTTACACTTACATGTTTTAATGCGCAATGTTCTACTAAATAAATTCCCCTGCTCCTCTTTGAAGTATGCGGCAGCCTTCATTATCCTATTCAGAACATTTTCCCTGCGGCCCTTAGAAAACAAGAAAAGGAACTGGCCCAAGTGCCCTTTGGGGATCTCGCTCCCTCTTGTTGCCAGTTTGGAGCGACTATTTCATTTACCTTCCCAGCCGACACATGTTTTCACATGACGGGGCAGGATGGAGGGTTCTGACTAGACAGGACGATGCAAACAGTCAAATGAAAATGTTCTAGGCACTTCTGGATGTTTGCTTTATCATCTCAAAGTTGGCGATCTTCTTCCTGTCTGTGGAGAGATTTCCCTGTGATTCCTCATCGCCCTACTTTGTTTTCTGTTACAGCAAAATCCGTTAAGGTGAAGATCAAGCTCAGTAAAAAAGATGAGAAAGGCCGGGACAAAGGAAAAGGCAAGAAAAGGCCAAATCGAGGGAAGGCTAAACCTGTCGTGAGCGATTTCGACAGTGATGAAGAGCAGGATGAAAACGTGAGTGGAGCTGGCTTGGACAGAAGCACAGGCGCCATCGCCGCTCCTCTGGCCGCGTGTCCCTTGCCCCTTCTAACCTCGTGCTCTATTGCCCAGAAATGAAAATGTAAAGGTTTGGTGAGATCTCATTATTGAGGGATGTGAACTGAGCTGCAGGATTTATAGCAAAGTATTTGGTCCTTTATTTATTGCTTTTTATAATAGTCTTCAAAAATGAAAAACTACTCAATCAAGTCCCTTTCCCCCTTTCTTCCCACTGCTTACTTACAAATGCAGCTTTCTCCAAGGCTCGTTAATATTTTATGTTCATAACACTCGGCGTAGTGCCTCGTATATACCAGTATAGCAGATGAAATCATGATTAGATGTAAGAATGGGGGAAAAGTGTTAAAAAGTCAGAATTTCTGGCTTGAGTAGCTACTTAAGGTGCCATACAAAAAAAAGATGAATTTTTTATATTTGAAAAATTCAAGGCGCATTTATCAAGCTAGTCCCAGAAATAAGTACTTTACTATATGGTGCTATATCTAATGCTTACATGAGCACCCATGGATGTCACTTTTAACATATTATGGAAATCAATGCTAAGGTTATATATTTATTAAGTAAGTAAAGAGCAGAGGCCGAATTCAGACCTGTAACTCAGTCAAAGGCACTGTCCCTGACTGTATGGGCAGCGGGATAGAAATACTGACATAAATGCTTAGTCTTTTGAACCTCTCTCCATGTCACTCATTTTCCAGAAGTCCTCCGGTTTCCTCCCATCCACCCTGCTTTTTTCTCTCTGGAAAGATAATTTTCCATTTTAGCATACGTGCTACTTTGCTTTCCTTTCAACACATTGCCATTTTGGTCTGATTAAACATTTTAGATTCTTATTCCAGCTATCACCCTTGAAAAAAAACATTATCAAATACTGTATTTTTTCTTTTTTTAGAAGACTTAGCAATGAGTAGACATCAAATGCATGGTTCTTGTATCTGCAGTGAATTTTCTAAAATTCGGTGATAAAAATAGAAGTTATTAGCCACAAATTTTTCATCCCAAAATGAGAGAGAAACAATACTAGGCTAGAGAGGGGATACATATGACTTTGGGGTTGTTGATGCTTCTTTAGTGTTTTTTCCACTTTTTTATAGAGTGAAGAAGCTGGGAGGGTTAATGGTTTCCAAAATATTTTTCTATATTGCCTTTTGGTTTTTTTGCTGTTTTATTATCTTCTCTTGCATTTAACTTTATTCCACGTCATCTTATTTTCACTTTTAGGAACAGTCAGAAGCAAGTGGAACTGATGATGAGTGATCGCTGTGGACCTTTCGTTCCTTGGTAGAACTGAATTACTCCTCCCGTCCCTCATCTCTGCCCAGTGAGTTCATTTGTCAGACAGGCACTGGGTTGTTTCTATATCATCATCTATAAAGTAGCTTTAGGATAGTGCCAGACAAACATATGATATCATGGTGTAAAGAAAAACGCGCACACACAGATATTTGTAACATATTGTGACCAAATGGGCCTCAAAGATTCAAAGATTAAAACAAACAAAAACAAAAAAAGCTTTTGATGGAAAATATGTGGGTGGATAGTATATTTCTATGGGTGGGTCTAATTTGGTAATGGTTTGATTGTGCCTGGTTTTATCACCTGTTCAGATGAGATTTTTGTCCTTTTGTAGCACTGATAACCAGGAGAAGCCATTAAAAGCCACTGGTTATTTTATTTTTCATCAGGCAATTTTCAAGGTTTTTATTTGTTCGGTTTTTTTTTTTTTTTTTTTTTTTTTTACACTGTGGTGCATATAAGCAACTTTAATAGGTGATAAATGTACAGTAGTTAGACCTCACCTACATATACATTTTTCCATTTTATGCTCTATGATCTGAAAGAAATGCTTTTTGAATTGTATAAGATTTATGTCTACTGTAAACATTGCTTATTTTTTTTTGCTCTTGATTTAAAAATTTTTTTTGGTGAAACGCTATTGAATATTGCAATCTATATAGTGTATTGAATGGCTTTTTTTTTTTTTGTCAACCTGATATCCTATGTTACCAATGTGTATCGTCTCCTCCCTAAAGTGTACTTAATCTTTGCTTTCTTTGCACAATGTCTTTGGTTGCAAGTCATAAGCCTGAGGCAAATAAAATTCCAGTAATTTCCAAGAACGTGGTGTTGGTGCTTTCCTAATAAAGAGAGAATTTAGCTCAACAGATGTGGCCTCTTGTTTTTTAGTTCCAGGGGACTGGAGCCATGGTGCTAACTGACAGTCTCCTGCAGAGGACTGGACAGTCTCTTGCTACAGAACACTTGCTAGGAAGGAAAAGGAGAGCCAGTCCCCTGGAAGGAACCAAGTGTGTCTCAAGGGAAAGGAATGTATTGCTCCCGTGACTTTAAACTTCAGCAACACGACTGATGCTGCCATGGAGCAAGCCATGCTAGCCCCTGCTCAGCATTTTCTAGTGGCTTAAACGTTGCTTACTAGTCAGAAAGTCTGTATGGTAATAAAGATATATGTTATGCTATCATAAGTATCTTTTGATTTAGAAAGATTGCAAAATTGCTCAATTGAATGACCGATTCAACAAACATCCGTTTACCTTATTAAAATTCAACAATACATATTTTTAACTAAACCATTTAAAAAGAAGTCACAATCATCGTGACACTTCACTCCTAAATACTGGACTGCACAGGTCTCCCAAGAATAAGGGCATCTGCCAAACCCCAATCCCACTTTCATACTAAGAGGAGTTAACTGTAGCTCCCTAATAACTCCTCTATAGTCTGTAGTTGCATCCTGTCAGTTGTCCCAAAGTTGTCACATATATACATATACATATATATGATCAATTGATTTACAGCAAAGGAAGCACAAGCATACAATGAAGAAAAGGAAGTCTTTTCAACAAATGGTTTTGGGAAAACTGAACCACCATGCAGAAGAATGAAATGAGTTTACTCTGACACCATACATAGAAATTAATTCAAAATGGATTCAAAACTTGAATATAAGCCCTAAAACTTTTAGAAGAAAATAAGGGTGGTAAGCTACTTGCTAGCAATCTGGGTATTGAATCCTTGGAAATGACTCCAGCAACAAAGGCAACAAAGGTAAAAATAAGACATTTAAAAAGCTTCTATGTAGCAAAGGAAACCAATAAAATGAAAAGATAAACTACTGACTAGGAAAAGCATTTGAAAAACATATCTCCAATAAGGAGTTATATCTAAAATACATTAAGAACTCACAAAACTAATAACAGAAAAACAATGTGGCTTTTAAAAAATGGACAGAACATCTGCAATAGACATTTTTCCAAAGACAGATGGACAAAGGCACATAAGAGCTGGTCATCACCACTAACCATTAGGGAAATGCCAATCAGACCCATAACAGGATATGACACCAATTAGAATGCACAGGCAGTCAATATTGAAGAGGATGCAGAGAAAAGGGGACTTAATGCACTATTGGTACAAAGGTAAGTATGATGCAACCATTATGAAAAATATGGAGGTTCCTAAAAAGTTAAAACTAGAAGCACATGTTATTCAGCAGTCCACTTCTTAGTATTTATTCAAAGGAAACAAAAAATAATTTGGAAAGATTTGTGTACCCACCCATTACTTTTGATAGCCAAGATATAAACAGGAGTTCAATGACAGATGAAATATATTAAAATGTAGTTGATATATACAATGGGATACTATTCAGCCATTGGAAAAAAAAAGACAACAAAAATGAAACCTCGCCATTTGCAGCAACACAGATTATACTAAACAAAGTAAGTCAAACAGAAAAAGACATTGCTTTAGATTCCACATCTAAGTGAAATCATACGAACAAAACTCAGAAAAGACAGTGGCCTGGGGGAGGGGGGGGAGGTGGTTAGAAGGTGGGTAAAATGCGTTAACTGGATAAATCCTAAGTTGGCTTTGTATGGTGATGAATAGTAACTAAACTTCTTGAGAACATTTCACAATGTATACAAATAACTGAAACTGTATATTTCTGAAGCCAACATCATGTTATGTGTCTGTTACTACTTAATAAAGAGAAAAATAACAAAGCTTGGCAGGTTTAGCTACCCTGGGAGAGGCCACATAGCAAAGAAAACTTGGCAAATTCTTACAGATCTGATGACAAGGACCAAAATGGAAGCATTTCATCACTGCTTCATCTTAGATTCTTAGAATCAAAGAATGAGTCTTACTTTCATAATGAGAAACTGTCCATGAATCTTGAAGGAAATTTGACCCCACAAAATACAATTATCCTGAGAAACTTCTTTATCCCTCCAGGTGTCCACGCTCCTGAGTTTCCAGTTAGAGCATTACAGAGTGTGCTGTATTTCTCTTCTCAGTTTTTTTCTAGAATTTGCTGACCACAAGAAGATTGGAGACTCCCTTGAAAGAATAAACCACATTATTTCTCACCAAGGTGATGTGGCCTCAGTTGAAAGAAAATAGTCTTACTTCACTGCTTCCATTTCTCTATTTTCTATACTGTATGCACACTCCTTGGATTCTCTTCTGAGGCATTACTATTCAAAAGTCAGAACAGCCACTACCTTTATGCTTTACGATTTCTATTGTATGAAAGTGTTCTCTAATTCTGCTATTTTTGGTATGTTTTTCTCACTGGTTCTAGTGGAAAGGAGAGGTTGGAAGACAGCAACGACAACCGGTGAGGCAGCAGTAAGTGAGCACACATCAGCAGAATGGGTCATTCTGGGCGCACATTTGGCATGCTTCTAATCTAATCACGGTGGCATTTTGTTCTGCTGGAGTCGCTGAGCTCATTAGCAGACTTAATTCTTTCCAAAGTCGATACTTTACTAGGAACAGAGGAAGGCAGCTAAGAGCATCAGGCCATAGACTGAATCCTTTAAAAGGCATTATTTCAGTACAAGAACTTTGTGAAAAAGGCATAGTTCTTGTTTCCTTTTTACAAATAAAAGATCATGCAAATGAGAATGAATACCTGTGGCCTGTCTAACAAAGCGGAATTTGGAAAGGAGACTGTTGGCTCCAAAGTCCTTACTTGTCTCCAGACAGCTTCCCCAGGTCCCCAGGGAGGGAGGCCTGGACAAACCCCCAGAAATCCACTTCCCAGCACTTACTAACACAACTGGACTTAAAGACAAGGCTCAGCTCTATTCTGTGGTTCTGGGGCCTGGGATAAGGGACTTTCTTTGCAGACTCAGTTTTCTTGCCTGGGATCCTCTGCTCTCCTGACTCTTCTTAATGACATGGCAGCCCACAAGGACCAGGACCTTGTCAATTCTACTCAAGCTGCAGGGAACCCCAAGGATAACTGAGCCCCAGCTGACCTGGGTTCCAGGTGACTGATTCGCGCTCAAGTTGAAAAACAACTGCTCTAAATCCATTTGGTTCTTAATCTGCTACTTCACTCATGTGGAATAATCCCCACCACACAACTGTCATTTTGGTAAAATCAACATAAATGGGAATAACTGAAAAGGCTGAATATTTTTCTCTTACTGGCACAGCTTTTCTGTCATATTTGTTACTTGTTACCAGGAAGCAATAGTTGTGCTTGACTCGAAGCTCATTTAGACTGATATGGTTTAATACTCAGGGGAAATATTTTTAGTCTCTTTAGCAGAAAGGTAGAGAGATATAGTTTCCCCTTATAAATTGAGTTCCCATGAACACATTATATTAAGTCAATCTTACCGCAGAGATGTCTTGGAGAAATGGGAAAGTCTGTTCCTCTCCTTAAAATTATTAAATAAGATCTGTAGTGTATGAATCTCAGGGTTTCAATTGCTATTGTACTTGAGGAGGGTCAATAAAAATGATGGGCCACAGAGAAGCAGTGACTGATTGATAGGTCTCCAATTGCTAGATCTAGTCCAGGTGAGTTGTCATCATCATCGGTGCCGTTTAGAACATTGAGCTTAATGGACAGTGGAAATGACATGTTCCAAAAGACTGAGCCCTTCAGACTAGAAGGTATCCATATTCTGCATCACTTTCACTAAGAATTTTTCCAAGGGGATTTTCCAAGTTGAGGAAAGCAAGACAACTAAGTCAAGAGAGTACAGGGAAGTCCATTTCCATTATAAATAGCAGGTTTTGTTATGTACAAGAAGCCTCGTGAATCCAAGAGAGCTATGAGACAAGGCTCACTATGGGATTATAAACCTTAAAGAAAATGGACTCAAAATCCCTCAAGCAAATCCATGTATTTAAAAAATACTAGTGTAAAATGTTAAATTCCTCTTCCGGGATTATTATAAAATGATGTGACCACCACAACCAGTGATATGATGCAAGGAAAATTAAGTTAGAATCCACCCCCACCAGGTAATCAGCTTAAAGAGCCTGATACGGATTCTGTCCCTTTCTTCTAGTTCATATAAATACATAGAATACATGCAGTCATCTACACACTGTCTAATTCCATCTTCCCAGCTACCACCAACCCGTAACTAAAACGTGTTAACAAATTAAAATGGATGTGCTACTTCCTGTGGTAAGGGAGAACACCACCTTAATGGAACTTTGCTCGTTTCTTCCACAGGGAAGATCCAGTTAGGATTTTATTGAAATTTGATTTAAGATGAATTTTTCAGTGTGGATTTGAGTTGGACTGGATAAAGATCATAATATAATAGTACGCAATTGGTGGAAACAGAAAGATGTGGATTTGGGTGCGCCCTGGTGGAGCAGCAGTTAAGTCAATCGCCTCCAAAGGAGCAAGCCACATACCCCTGGGTTTGAGTCCCAGGCCTGGCGGGGAGCAACCAGTGTGAACTAAATATAGATGCTTCTTCCTCCTCTCTCCCTGCGGGTCTGCCTTCTCACTTTCATTCCTGCCTGCACCTTGCCTTCAAAAAAATATTTTTTTAAGAAAATACGGATTTTGAGGGAGGCATCAATAATGTGGGGGATGTAATTGATAGCCCTTTCAGGAAAGTCATGTAATGAATAATAGTTATTTGCCTGGACAAGAGTCTCCTAGAACACAAGTTGGTTAATGAAGACCTGGAATAGCCAAGTCATGTTAATGTAGATTATAAACTGTGTAGGGATAGATGTTCAGATATTTCGTTCTTACTATTCTCTGCAATGTGCTTTATTTTCCTCCAGGTCAGCATTAAACTAATTAAAAGATGTTTATTATGAAAAACATCTGTCGTCTTCTCTGGTATTATGAAATGAACATATGTGCACTCTATAGAAAACACAGAAAAGTAAGAAAAATACAAAGAAGCTCAATTACTCATTCTATTATCACCTGGAGAGAAGCACTTGAGGTTTTCTGGCATGTAAAAAGCTTGAAAGTTATTACGCCCATTTACACACCAGGAAAAAAGCTGAACAAAATGGAAATCAGCAACAATTCAGAGAAATGAGGTGAGAGGGCAGAACACTCACCTCCCAAACAGAAGAGACAGGCAGACACTGAGAAGCACAACCGACCAGAGCAGAGGGCCAGGAGCAGGAAACCAGAGGAAGGGTAGGAAAACCTAAGCTGTAATGAACCAACTGCTGGAAGCTCGGGGTGAGCATGTTTTGAGAGTTGAAATTGCATGGAGATCAGTTAGAGGCAGATCCCACACTTTCATGAGCTTTACCTTGGGAGTCATATATCATATTCTCACAGTAAAGACAGGAGGAAAATCTTGTTGGTGTTTGAGCAGAGGTAGAGGAAAGGCAGGTGCTTTAAAATATGTTCAGAGGATTCTGTTTTCCTGAAGGCCTGTCCTCAGCAGAAACTATTTTACCAGAACCTAGCTGACCTGAAAGAGGGTAATACCCTACTCCGGGATCCTCCAGCCTCCTCAAAGTAGGAGGAAAACCAAACCAAACCTGAGAAGCACTTGTGAAGGTCACAGCTCAGCACAGCGAGAGAGAGAGAGACAGAGTGACAGAGAGCGCTAATCATAGAACTAGAGAATACTATCCACACAAACATGAATAGGGCTCTGGCAGGGTAAGAGGGTACTAGAACTTGCATCTCAGATGGTAAGTCTTGATAAATCTGAAATCTCTATGGAAACCAAAAGACAAAAAAGGAGACAAAAACAAGGTCAGAGCAAAGTTTAGCCTCTGACACCTACAACTATAGTAAAGAATAAACGGTGTAACACCAAGTCAGAGAAGCCTAAGACCTCACACTAAGGACTATTTAGTAGGTACATTATTATTTTTTACCTAATTCCACTTGTAGCAAAATAATAAAGCACACCAAAACACAAAACATCACATTTTAAAGAGGCAGAAAGCATCAGAACTAGACGGATAGTGCCGAGTCACTGGAATTATTGGATAAGGAATGTAAGTATAATTAATGTGATAGAGCTCTAATGGAGAAAGTAGACAACATACAAGAACAGATGGGTAGGTTCACCCTGGTGGCCTAGTGGTTTAGTCCACCAGAGTGCAATCCACACATCCCAAGGTCCTTGGTTCAAGATCTGGGGCAGGGGAAACAACCAAGATGAACAATTAAATAAAAGTAAGTTCTTCTTCCTCCTCTCTCTTCCGGACTGCCTGCCTACTTAACTCACCTTCATTCTTGCCAGCACCTTTTCTTTAAAAAAAAAAGAAAAAGGCGAATGAGTAACGTAAGCAAAGAGACAGATACAAAGAATCAAAGAATTGAAAGAAAATCCTAGAAATCAAGAATACTTTGGAGAAGACTCACTAACCGGATACAGCCAAGGAAAGAACCACTAACCTTGAAGATATGCCAGCAGAAACTTCCAAAACTGGAATCCAAGGAGGAGGAAAAAAAAAAGAAACAAACAATATCCAAGAACAGTGATAAATTACAAAAAGTGCAACATGCATAGGGAACACCAGAAGGAAAATGAGGGGGAAAGGAACAGAAGCAATATTAGAAATAATGACGACTGAGAATGTCTTGAAACTAATAACAGACCCAAACTACAGATCCAGGAAGCTGAGAGAAAACAAAGCAGAGACATACCCCCCAAAATTACAGTTAGGAATATCACATTTAAATTGCAAAGGAAAAAAGACATAGAAAAAAAATCTTTTGAAAACAGCCAGAATGGGAGGAGGGCTATCTTACCTACAGATGAGCAAGGTTAAAAATTAAATCAGAATTCTTTTCAGAAAATACACAAGAAGAGAGTGAAGTGAAATAGTTGAAATTTTAAAAGAACCAGCAACCCAGAATTCTGTACCTAATTAATTAACTAATTATCCTTCAAAAGTGAGATGTCTTTCTCATTTAAAAAACATTTTTTGAGGGAAACTGTCACCAGTATAATCACATTGTAATAATATTAAAAGTCAAGAAGTTCTTCAGCAAGAAGGAAAATGACAGAGGATGGCAAGTTGGATCTGTATAAGCAAATTGAAGGCCACTGGCAAAAGAATAAACGAAGGTGATATAAAAAACTATTCATTTTTAACTGATCAAATAAGTAAGAATTCAAAATAATAACTGTATTCCATGATTATAGCTTAAGGATAAGAGAAATGACGAGCAATGTCATAGGGATCCGAGTAGGAATTGGGGCCACTCTGCTTTCAGGGACTTGCGCTGCCTGGATAGTGGCAAACTGCTCCTTGAAACTGGACTTATATTCGTTGCAAATATGTACTGAAAATTCTGGGGAAGTCACTAGAAAGTTTTTACAAAATACTTAAAGCCAGAGGAGGAATTAAAAAGAGAAACAAAGAACACACATGATAAATAAAAACACTAAAATATGGTAGCTATTAGTCCAAGTATATCAGCAATCACTTTAAACATCAATAGTTTAATACACCAATGAAAAAAAAATATTGCCAGAAAAGACCAAAAATTAAGACCCAACTCTGTATTTTCTGTAAGAAACCCATTTTAAATGTAAAGATTAAAAGTAAAGTGATGGATAAAGGGATGCCTCACCATCTCTCATCAGAAGGAAGAGAGAATGGCTGTAATAATATCACACAGAGCAGACTTCAAAGCAAGGAAAGCAATCAGAGGTAATGATGGTCATCACATAATGATGAAAGAAACAATTATCTGGAGAGGATTACTCTTAAATTTTTAATTTATGGTGTGCCCTGGTGGAGCAGCAGTTAGATCAATCTCTGAAGGAGCTAATCACATATCCCTGAGTTCAAGTCCCAGGGCCCAGGCCTGAGGGGGGTTAGGGCGGGGGCGGGGAGGGGGGTGAGGGAAGCAACCAATGTGAACAACTAAATAAAATCAATAAAAAATGCTGCCTCCTCCGCTCTCTTCCTGCCTGCTCCTTTCCTCTAAAAAATTTTTCAATTTACTTTCTTTCTATTTTATCCTGTTTATGTACTTCCTCATACCCACCTCCAGATTTATTAAGGTATACTTTACAGACAATAAAATTTGCACATTTTAAAAAAGTAGAGTTTTGATCACTTTACACAACAATTTAAACACCTTTGCAATCAAGAAACAGAGCCTAGTTTCCTCATACCACTTTGCAGTCACTCTCTTCCCCTAACCCCCAACCGCAGACAAAAATTGATGTGCTTTCTGTCACTATAGTTTTTCCTTTTAAAGAATCTCAATAAATATAATTATATACTATGTATCCTTTTCATTTTATTCCTTTCAGTTAACAGATTTCTGAGAAGCACTAATGCTGTTTACATTGCTTAGTAGTATCCCATAGTCAAAATTGGTTTTCCATTTACTATTTGATGAACATGTGGGTTATTTCCAGTTCTTTGCTGTTATAAATAAAACTTCTATGACTATTGGTGTGCAAATCTTTGTATGTCATATTTTCAATCCTCTAGGTAAATACTGAGAAATGAAATTGCTGGGATTTATGATAAATGTTTAAATTTATTTTTAAAAAAACAAGCAAGTGAACATCTGAACAAAAAAAAAGCAACAATCTTACCTCACACCACACACAAAAATTAACTCCTAATGAATCAAAGTGAACTTAAATTTAAGAGCTAAAACTTTGTATTTCTAGAAGAAAACACAGAAGAAATCTTTGTGATCTTGGGGTAGACAAATATCTCTTAAACAGGACATAAAATACATGAACTGTAAAAAAATTGGGAAAATAAACTCCTTCAAACCTTAAAAACTTCTGCTCTTTAAAAGATATTTAAAAAACAACAAGGCAAGTCAGAGTGTAGAAAATATTTGCAAGCAGGTGTCTGAAAAATAACTTGTTCCCAAAAATATACAGATATATTACAATTCAATAAAAAAATATAAACTCATAAAAATGTGGGTAAGATACTTGCACACATTTTACAAAATAAGATCGATATGAATGGCCAATAAGCAGATGAAAACATGCTCAATAGCCCTCATTATTGAAGAACAATAAAACAGAATCCCAATGAAATATCACTACATACCCACTAGAATGGCTAATGTGAAAAAGTTGAAAATGGAAAGTGTTGACAAGGATGTGAAAGCAACCAGAACTCATGTACTGTTGGTGGAAATGCAAAGTGGTATAATGACTTTGCAACTCATTTGTTTCAGTGACTTTCATTAAACTCGTTTATGTCATCAGGTAGATTACACTTGCTTTTCTAACAGATAATGCTGAGTTAATACCAGCTAGGGTTTTTCTTTTTCCCTATGATAAAAAATTCAAGGAAATTATTAACCCTATTTTATAACATTTTTCTCTATTTTTTTAAAACAAATTGTAGTTACTTTTAAGTCATTGCTGAAAACAATTCTATTCCAACTACCTTTGTTCTAATAAAAGAAAAAAAAATTGCTTTCTTTCCCCCCAGTCATATTAAACTTTCTGGAAACTCTTTTCATAATACATCCATCTTTACCATATTTTTTTTTTTTTAAAAGGCTGTGCAAAATTACTTTACCTTGTCTTTTTTTCCCTCAAGCTACACACATTTTTAAAAGGAGATCCTGAAATTAGCAGGAGATGTGTGTGCTCCTTAATTCAGCTGCATGTGGGAAGGGCTCCTTGAGAAAGCCGAGAACCTCTTTTTGCCTGTCACTGAACAGTCAGGGCTGCTCTGGAATTCCAAGAAGGCACAGTTTGGGAACTATAGGACCCTGAGGTCTTTGCCAAGCCCAAGTTGGCAGGAATCCCAACAAAAGATTGTTCTCCACACTGGGCCTCCTAAAGAAATATTCTCAGCCTGCTAGGGCTAAGGAAAGCTGGCCTATGCATAAAGGTGATACTAGCTTTAAACTCTCTCCCTGTATGAAATTCTGAGTTTATTGTTTGCTGAGGTTTAATAGAAATATCATGATTGCTCTTTTTCTGAGTAAGTTTGGAATGTGGGATAGTTGGAATGAGTGCGACCCTGAGGATGAAATCTACTAACAGAGAGGGACAATCTGATATGGCAGCTTACATTTAAATAATTCCAGAGAATCCATATTTATTAAAGCATTTTTTTCAGTTGATTCATTTGGAGAAATAAAAAGTCCCTCCATGATTCAAGTATGGCTCTCATATATAAAATAAATACCAGAAATGCACCAACTAAATAGAACATTATAAGACATGATGTGGTTTCTATGCCCTGTAACAGTGTGAAGAAGGGACAGTGCACACTGTATTGAGGTGACTAATTCTGAGTTCACTTTTCTTCATTTATCAGTCCATATGACCTTAAGAATTTCTATGAACTCCCTAAAAATGTCTTGAGAGTCCAAGACTTTAATCAGTTGTCTAAATTGGGAGAATTTCCACAGATTAGACACCAATTTCCATTACTTTCAAAGTCTATTCCCTGTTTTCAGCCTGTAACTCTCCTTTGATGATTTTCCTTTACAAAATGTATCAAGGTGTCACATGTTAGGTCCTACGATCAGTGCTGGGGAAAATAGCAAGGCGAGTAGCTCCAGTACTTGTCCACGTCTTCACTACCAGGAACCCTCCTTGCCTACCCCACCCTGCCCCATTTCCCCGTCCAGGGACAACGATCTTACTAAAGAGACTACAAACTTAATGCTTGTGCAGTGATGTCTCATTACGCACTGAATGCCAAATTCTTAGGTCCGCTTTGCTTTCCAAGACCGAGCAAAAATGCAAAACACAGTATCTGCTCTTGGTTCTAGGATGGCTGGGAATGGCAACTTGAACTTGGATAAAGTTGTTATCACTTTGTTTTATCCCTCAAACCACAAGCAAGCAATACAAAGGATGTCTACCACATAAGGAGACTCAGAACCTAAGACACAGATAAAGACACAGCATATGAACAAACCACTCTGTGGTTTCCTTCGGTGGCGCACAGAGGTGTATCCAAAGCTCCATGATCAATGAACTCCATGCAGAGTGAGAAGCCTGCTGGGTAGAACATTCCAGTCCCCAAGAATTATACAGGATGTGATAGCAACTGGAGAAATCCCATCGCATGCAAGCAAGTACAAATGTTCCATATTTCATCAGTTCTAAAATCTACATATTTTTTACATCTTTGAAAGATGTAAAGACACATCAATGTCTTTTAATCGATGATGCCATAATTTTGTTTGGCAGCGATTTTCTTTTCTGAGTGACAAATAAAATAATAATACATTTACAATTGATGGCGTGCTAGAATCAATAAAATATTATGATTTTTTTTTTCATTTTTAACACATTGTATACTCCCAGTATCTTTACTTTTTCATTTAGTTTCTCTTTGAAACATACATATTAGTGCATAATACTGCCTGATGCTCTGTAACCACTGCATGGATTCCATTATATTATCATAACTTATCTAAACAATTCTAAGTTGATAGGAAAGTCTGGTTTCTAGCCCATGTTATTTATTATTGCCAAAAGATGAGAACAGTGAGAGCCAATTGCGACAGGGACAGAAAAATGGGAGACTATATCTGTAGTGGGGATTTGGAAGGTTTTGTGTAGGATTTGAAATGAGGTTCAAATAGGATTTGAAATGAGGTTCAAAGTCAGAGGGACAGAGTGACATGAGACAGATCAAACTGCCCTTGGAATTTTAATCTGGATAAAACATGAGAAATTAGCATGTGCATCTTTTAAACAATTCACAAGAAACGTCAGCCTGGGAGCTGTCCTGAAAGGGCATTGGAAATCATCATTACTCACTTCCTTCTTCAGGATGCCATATGGCACATGGAAATTGACCTGCAAGAGGAGATACTGAAGGACTCTCACTGTTTGCTGTGATGAGGAGAATGAGGAGGAGGAGCAGGAGGAAGAATTAGAGGAGAGGGAAGAGAGGAAGGAGGATGGAGGGGAAGGAGTGGGAGGAGGGAGAGGAGGAGGATTTGGACAAAACTGAGGAAACTGCAGTAGGTTCCTGGAGAAAAGTGAAACTTTGAACCTTGAAGAATGCAGACCAGGGTGAAAGAAACTAACACAATTAGGGAAGTGAAAGTAAACTGATGCAACTTCAACTAGAACTGCAACCTGCCATCAGTGTCTCTTTTCAGAAATTACTTCTTAGGATACACAGGTGATATATTCATCTCTGAGTGAGCCCTCCTCCTCCACCCAACTAAGGAATAACACACTGAATAATACATTAAATAGGACACACATGACATCAATGCCAGTTTAGCACCGTCCCTGGATTACCCCATCTGATCTCCACACACTCTGGCACCCTCCACTGCGCACAGCATGCTCCATTCAGTGTTCCTCTAAAGCACCAATCTGATCACACTTCTCATCAGCTTAGATCATTTCAAAGTTTCCTAGGAGGAGAGTATCGGTTTTTAGCATAACTTACAAAGTCTTGCTTCTGTTTGACTGCTTTAATTTCACTAGCCTACACAACCTGGCCTACAAACTACAGACTAGCACTGAGCAATAGAACTCTAAGACGTGTCATTTAAAATCTTCTAATAGATGTGTTTTAAAATGTGAAAAGAAGCAGGTGAAGTTAAAATTCAGTGATCTATTTAGCTCAGTGTATTCCAAAATGTTATTTCAGCTTATAACCAACATAAAACACTATTATTGAGATATTTTACCTTTTCGGCACAACATCTTTGGAGATCACATGCATTTCACACATACAGCACATCTCAGTGTAGACTGGCCACATTTCCGGAGCTCCCTACTACATGTGGCTACCAAACAGAACAGAGCAGCTTTAAACCCATGATTCTCAAACTTTAGTGGGATCAGAATCACCTCAGGACTTTTAAATCACAGACTGTCGACTCTGCTTCCAGAGTTTTCATTCATTACATCTGGACAAGTTCACAAGTGATATTGATGCTGGTCTCTGGACCTCACTTTGAGAACAATTTTGTTCTAGATCAGCCCTTTTAAGCTATAGCTCCAGAATGGATCTAGTTGGTAGGCCATTTTATTTGAATCACCAAGAATAAAATTTTTTTTAAGTAATTACCAACATTTAAAAAAAAGAGTTCACATAAAAACCTAGAATCCTAGCTTCTGTTAAAAAGTTTATAATCACAACTATATTGAGCTGTGTTTCTGCCCAGTAACAAGCAGGGGAAGTCATACCACAAGTACCCTTTCCTGAAAGGTAATGAAGACCAATTTCACTCTTTTACAAAACTAAGTGTCCTGTTGTAATTAAGTTGGCAAACCCAACTCTAGATCTTATGAATTTCTCAATATTTAAATACTCCAAGCTCTTTCTTGCCTCTGGGACTTTATACACATGTGATTTTCTCTGTCTGGAATATTCTTATCAACTACTACATTTTGATTAACTTACCTTTGAGGCCTCAACTGAGATGTTGCTCTCTCCAGAAGGTCGGCCCTGATCTTCCCATGGGAGGGTATGAGCACCACTTAGAAGTGCTATCAGGTGAGTCTATGCCCCTCCCATCAAGGTTGTCACACATGAGTGCAATTTCCCACTAGCTTGCCTGTCTTACCCATCATTCTACAGACTTCCTGAGGGAGGGGAGACACATCTTTATTACTCGCTGTACTCTATAGTGTCTCACCCATAATGACATTAGACTGATGTCCAAGAAATATTTGTTGACCAAATGAATTAAAAAAAAAAAAGACAGAAAGCAGAAGTCCTTAAAATAATAAAATAGTTCAATCTTTTATCTTTCTCCAAAGTGGCTTCAATGGAATCTTAGTGTTTTTATTCCTAGTCTGGAGGCAACCACAACAAAAGGCAAATTGTATATTTTAATTAAACTTCGTTCAAAATTCAGGACAGAAAGAGAAATACATTTAAGCACCTTGATTATTTAAAATATTCCCCTAACTGGAGTTCTAGTTCACCCTAGTCAATTTCCTGGAAGCCAGAAATAGTGCAAATGAGTACAATTCTATTACATTATCAAGTTACAGATTCCTACACATCACTGGCACTGCATTTAACCCGGTAGAAAAAAAAAAAAAAAAAGAAAAAACCCAGAAAATTCTTTCCTCTGATTAAGGGAGTCAATGTTATTTTAAAGATTCTTGGAACTTGGCACTAACAGTTTAAAGGAGAGAGAGGCGGAGGTTGAGTGATATCCCATAGCCACACCAGCCACAGTACTGGACACTTAGGAAACCATATCAATAGAAAGGTAGACATTGTTTTCTTCAGGAACTCATCATCTAGTAGAGAAGATAAGTTATGGACACAAGTAAGTTTATCAGAGGATAGAGGAAGCAAGTGTCACATGACAGGTTAGGATCATAATAATCCAGAAGGAAAAAAGTTCTTCTCGCTGGGAAGTTCTTTTCTAGAACATTCAAAATTATTTTTTTTTATCTCTTTTTCAAAATGCATAAGATTTGAGAAAGTAGGTTAGTTTAAGAGAAAAGAGTACAAAGTTCCTGGGAAATAGGATTTTATTTACACTTGGCTTTTCTAGGAGCTAGTCTGACCTTTCCAAGTTTCCTAATCTTTCTCGACTTGAGTTTTCTCTTCTGTAAGCTGAGCCGATAATAAATGATCCCAAAAGTCCTTTCTGGCACTAGCATTCATAAGTGTCTATATTCTAATTTTTTATGCTGATTAGACTTTTGTAGTTTAATGCAATTAGTTTTGCTATGTGCTTCACAATAAATTCAGGCTTTTCAATCCTTCATTATGCACAGAGGCAGTCATGTCTTATTGCTTAGGAGACAAATGAATTGCCAACTTTATTCTGAAGAAAATGATTAGATTATATGTTTGGAGGGGAAGAGTAACTCTTATATTCAAAAGTGAAATAATAACTTAAGAAGGTTTTGAAAAGTCTATTGAAATGTTCTTTGGAGTCAGATAATTAATGAAGGAAGATTGCATGACTAGGTTTCCCAATGCAATAGAAACAGGCAATGCATATCATTAAGTAAATGGCATTTCATTAGTTCTGGCCAGGTAAGGAGGGAGAAGAAGAAAAGAACATGAGACATGTTTTGTTCCATCTATCAAATCCTTAGAAATGGCCTTAAATCTATCATAAGAAAAGAGTATAAGGAGCATGACCAGAATTTTCATTCTTCCTTGTTAATATCTATTTGTCGCTGCTGAGGGCATTTGCTTTGAAACAATGCTCAAACAAGCAAAATTTAAAATCCCAGGAGCAGGTTGGTGGGAAAAGCAAGAGGGAGGCTCCTTAATAACTTCTTTCACCAGTGATACCTGCTATATAGCAGGTAGTGCTCAGTGACATTTAGGGACAAAGATAGAGTCACTGCCAGACCAATATCAAAGCTACTCTCTAAGACGCAAGGCTGTGGACAGAGAAACCGCAAATTGACTGCATGCTTTTAAGAATCAGTTGCCTCAATGAAATTTGAGAATGTCGGAAAGATTCCTAAACATAGCAGCACAGAGGTTTCTGTCTTTCCTTTCGAGGTACAGTAACAAAAAGACAGTCATCCTCTGATCCATGGAATGAAAAGAAGTCAAAGTCAAGAGGAACTAGACAGCTGAAGGAACATGAAGGGACACAGTGCCAAGTTTAACCAACTCAGGCCCTGGGTTAGCTGCCTCAGACTAAGTTTGGAAAAGGAAGCAGCCAAGGCCTACAGGGTACAGCCCTCGCAGAAAATAGAGGCAGGGATTTGGAAAAACAGGACCAGAACATTGAGGGACTTGAGTCTTCTAGAAGTAATCTTAGGTGACTTTGCCACAAGGAAAGAAAAGAGAGCTAAGGTAGAAAATAGCAGGAAACAGAAGAGCAGAGAGGTCACCCAAAGGTCATAGAACTGCTACGTGAATGAAGGTGGAGTCAGAGCTATTGTCCTACCTTGTTACTTAGTTCATAGGCTAAAGATGGGCGTGGAGTTTATTTTACTTGGGAGGCAGAGTGGTATGTCAATATTTGGAGTCACAATTAATTGGACTGATTCCCAGTGAAATGTGTGAATAAAAGAGGTAATTCACACGAAGTAACTGGTGTAGAGATCCAGTGTTATTTTTCTTCTTTCTCATCCCCATGCCCAACCTGTCTGTCTAATGGCAAATTTTATAGGTAAATATTTTACAGTTTTAACAATAACATTCAAGAATAAGCTTTCTTAACAATATCTAAGCACATGGAAAAAACTATGTTTGCTAAATAGGGATGTCTTATTTTTTAGACTTCCTACCCACTTTTTACTAAATGATAATATTTGCTAGCTTTATTGTGGCTTACTGTGTACTAATCACAGGTCCAAGTACTGATCTAGAAATACTCCTCAAAATGAGTTTATAAGGCAGAGGATTATGAGTTCTATTTTCCATGTGAAGACAGCAACAGCAGGCAGATGGTTAAACCACTTGTCCAAGGTCATTCAATAAGTATCAGAGCCAGGATCCAAGCAGACAATGTGGTTGCCGGTGCCCTGCCCTAATTTTAATCCCTCCGTGAGGTTGCTTCCCAACGAACACAAGTTAGTCTTTATTCAGTGCAAAAAAGTAGATCTGAGACAGTATTAATCAGGCTAAAATCAACAGAAACACAAAACATCTCAGCTCCTCTATTATCAACTTTAGAGACATATTAAAAATGTAGCCTAGAGAAAGATCTCAGAATGATTACAAATCTTTCATAATAAATTGACCCTAAGCTGTCCCTGTCTCCCTCTTCCAGCCACATGCTTATGGTTCTATAATCAAGCTTCAAAGAGCTGCCACAATTAACTTACTCTCACGTCATCCTACATATGATCATTCATTAATTCACTCAGCAGAAGTTATTGAGCTCCTAATCTGAATATGTATGGTGTACATAGAGTATGGTGTAAGGCATACTAACACACACAGGGGATGCAAACAAATAGGAAACACTCCAAAAGAACTGAGAAGCCCCTGAAAATTATTATAGCCAACGTGATAGATGACTTAAAATTAAATGCCATTAACTCACTATTATTTTTAATTTATTTCATCACAGTAAATATTACCAACGAAGAATTTTATTCTATTTAAGAAAATAAACAATAACCTTCAAGCAATGTAAAACACTTTAGAAGCATCATTCAGTCATAATAATGGATATTCTGGTTATTAATAGATATTTGATATTAATATTGCAGTTGCCATACTTCAGGTGCCTTGACAGCTCATTCTTTTTATGTGGATCTTCCCTTTTAATAAGACCCCCAAGTGTAAGGGTGAACCTGGGGGGTCGGCCCTCTGGTCAGTCAGTTGGATCTACACATAGTCACGTCTGACCCGATGGAATTCTCCTTCCCTTAGGAATTTTCAATAAAGACAGAGAGACCATATTTAGGTGTCACTGGAGCTGGGCCAATGACACAATCAAAAAACAAGACGGCAGGATCTAAAGTTGGCAAAGGGAGCAGATGGCCATAGAGGGTTAGGGGGATAAGAGGTCAGACAGACTTTGGAGAGACCACCCCTCCCGCCCAGTGCCTCTCTTCATAGTTTCAGTTCCTCTGGGAACAGTTTGAGCAACAAAGACCTTAGATTAATAATTTTTAAAATGACTAACTACAGAATACAAATTGTACTGCCTCAAGAAATCAGGAACTATTCTCAGATCAACATGTGGTCAGTAGGGACAAAGGCCATTCCAATATTTAAAGAGAAGAGAAAACTTAGGTTACTATGCTCAGATGAAGAAGGCAATCCTTGAGGTGATAGGCTAGTACATTTCAAAAGGGCTATTAAGATTGCAATGCTCATCATTAAAACCTCATAGATCTATCACTGTGTTGCTCATTTTACTTTCTTTCTCTAATTACTGACATAGAAGGCCAACTCATTATGATCAGGTTGATTTCATTATCTGCTGGACTAGACTACACTTGGTTGCTAGTCCTTAGATATTGAATAAGATTTTGTCTTGGTGCAACCTGGGGGAGTAGTAGTTAAGTCAATTACCTCTGAAGGACATAGATCACATACTCCTGGGTTTATTCCCAGGGGGAAACAAACAGTGTAAACAACTAAATGGAAATAAAATAAAAATAATTCTAGACCATATGTTGGGACACAACACATATCTCACAAATTTAAAAAGATCGAAATCATAGAAAGCATCTTCTCTAATGACAGTGGCTTAAAACTAGAAATCAACCAAAAAAAAGCTGGAAGACCCCAAATTAATTGGAGACTAAACAATATGCTTCTAATTAACTCTTGAGTGAAGAGGAAATCAAAGAGGAACTTAAAATATACTTAGAGACAAATGAGAATGAAGACAGAAGCTACCAGAATCCATGGAATGCAGCAAAAGCAGTACTAAGAGGGAAGTTTATTGTAATCCAGGCTTCCTCAAGAAACAAGAAAATTCACAAATAAACAATCCAACCCTAATTTAAAATAACTAGGAAAAGAAGAACAATTAAAGCCAAAAGTAAGTAGAAGAAAGGAAATAATTTAAATTACAGCAGAAATAAATGACATAGAAAACTAAAAGACAATCCAGAAGATCAATGAAAGCCAAATTGGTTCTTTGAAAAAATAAACAAAATTGACAAGCCATTGGCTAGACTCACAAAATGAAAAAGAGAAAACTCTCATAGCTAGAATTAGAAATGAAAGGGTAGAAGTTATAAAAGATACCACAGAAATACATACATCCTAAGAGACAACTATGAACAACTCTATGCGAACAAAGTAAACAATCTGGAGGACATGGACATGTTTCTAGAAAAATACAGTCTACCAAGACAGAACCTAAAAGAACTAGAAAAGCTGAACAAAACAGTAGCAAGCAAAGAAATTGAAGAGTTAATCACAAGTCTGCCTAAAAATAAAAGCCCAAGATTTAACAAATGTTCAGAGAAGAATTAATGCCTATTCTTCTCAAACTCTTCCAAAACACTGAAGAACAGGAAACACTCCCAAATACTTCCTATAAGGCTAACATCACACTGATACCAAAAGCTGACAGAGACATCACCAAAGAAGAAAATTACAGACCAGCATCTCTAATGAACATAGATGCAAAAATTCTCAACAAAATATTAGAAAACCAAATACAACGATGCATCAAAAAGATCATCTCTCATGACCAAGTGGGATGTATTACAGGGATGCAAAGATGGTTAAACATACATAAATCTATTAATGTAAGATGAGCAAGGAGAAAAACCACATGATCCTATCAATAGACATAGATAAAGCCTTCGACAAGATCCAACACACATTTATGATAAAAAGCCCTGCATAAAATGGGGATAGAAGGTACATACCTCAACATAATAAAGCCAACATCCTAGTCAATGGTGAAACACTGAAAGCATTTCCTCTAAGGTAAGAAACAAGACAAGGCTGTCCACTCTCACCACTGCTATTTCATATCATACTGGAGGTCTTAGCCAGAGAATTTAGGCAAGAAAAAGAAATAAAAGGAATCCAAATTGAAAAGGAGAAGTAAAACCCATTATTTGCAGATGACATGATTATATGTATTGAAAACCCAGAAAAAAACAACTCTTGTCAAAAAGCTACTAGAACTAATCAACAAATACAGTAAAGTAGCAGGCTACAAAATCAATGCATAAAAATCTGTTACATTCTTGTATGTAAACAACATGCTGGAAGAAAATGAAATCAACAAAACCACAGCATTTAAAATAGAAGTAAAAATAATCAAATATCCTGGAATATACTTAAAGGAGTTGGAAGACCTATTAAATGAAAAATACAAATCTTTCTTAAAATAAACAGAGGAGGATACAAAATGATGGAAAGACATCCCCTGATCATGGTTGGGAAGAATAAACATAATTAAAATGGTCATCTTACCTAGAACAATATACAGATTTAATGCAATCCCCTTTGAAATCTCTTAGACTTATTTCCAGGAAATAGAACAAAAAAAAAAAAAATCTTAGTATTTGTACGGAACAACAAAAGAGCTTGATTAGTCAAAGCAATTATGCGAAAAAAGAATGTATCTGGAGGGATTATGTTCCCAGACACTGAGCTATACTACAAAGCAACAGTGATCAAAACAGTATAGTACTGGAATAATAACAGAGGCACAGACCAGTGGACTAGAACTGAATCACCAGAAACTGACCCACTTAAAGTCAATCTTTGACAAAGAAGCCAAAAGTATATGATGGAGAAAGGAAAGTCTTTTCAATAAATGGCGTTGTGATAACTGGACATCCACATGCTAAAGAATGAAGCCAGACGGCTCTCTAATACCACTCACACAAATTAACTAAAAATGGACTAGAGACTTGGCCAGAGGACCAGAAACCATAAATTCTTGGAAGACAACATTTTATAACATCGGCTAAGGGAGGCCATTAGGGACTCAACTCCACCATCAAGGGAAACAAAAAGAAAAATAAACAACTGGGACTACGTTAAATTAAAAAGCTTCTTCACAGTGAAAGAAAACATCACCAAAACAAAAGGACAACCTACTACCTAGGAGAAGATATTTGCATTTCATATTTCTGACAACGGCTTAATATCTAAAATATACAAAGATCTCATAAAACTAAATAACAGAAAAATAGGCAATCCAATCAAATGATGGGAAGAGGCATTGGAGAGACATTTTTCTAAAGAGGATGTACAGATGGCCAGCAGGCTCATGAAAATATGTTCCTACTCACTGGATATCAGGGAATGCAAATCAAGACAATGAGATTGGGAGACGGGCAATTATCCAAAAGTCTGGAAAGAACAAACATTGGTGAGAATGTGGAGAAAAGGGAACAGTTTTACATTGTTGGTGGGAATGCAAATTGGCGCAACTCCTATGGAAAACATTGTGGAGATTCCACAGAAAGTTGAAGAGGAAAAAAACACGTGGTGCCATCCTCCCACTTCTGGGTATTTACCCAAAAGTTACAAAAGCACTAATTTGTAGAGTTTATATACCCCCATGTTTATTGCAGCATTATTCACAATAGCTCAGAACTGGAAACTACTTAAATGCTCAAAGTCAGATGAATGAATAAAGAAGATGTGGTAGATACACAATGGAATCCTACACAGCCCTTAGAAAAAATGAAATCCTGTCATTTGAATCAACAAGGATGGAGCTAGAGGGGAGTATGTGAAGTGAAATAAGTCAAGAGAAAAAAAGACAGCAGATGATCTCACTCGTAAGTGGAGTATGGAATAGAAAAAGTAGAGGAACAGATACAACAACCCATGGACACTTGCAATACAACTGAGGTTACCAATAAGGAAGTAGGGGTGGCAGTGGTGGAGCCACCTGGAAAAGAACACTTGATGATTTGATGGAGGGCAGTGTGTGCTGACATATATCTGAGGAACGAGGAAATTCTACCTATAGGAAGCTACACGTATGAATTTATTTTAACGTGCAAAATAAAATTTACTGCAATAAAAAATGCTTCTAAAAACCAAAAATCATGGTGTCTTATAGCCTATATAATTTTCATTGTAGTCTTTGCTTTATGTGTTAGTGCAGGTTTATTAGTTGTCACAAATGTATCATTCTGGTGAAGCAGATTGATAATGGGGAGGTTAGGAATGTGTAGGGGAGGAAGTATATGGGAAATCTCTGTCCCTTCCACTCAGTGGTGGACCTAAAAATGAACAAATTTTAAATTTACATAACTTATTTTTTGAAAAAAGTTATAATAAAATACTGATTTGGAAACAACTGACAAATACCACAAAATCATAATATCCAGATAAATATTAATTTTCAAAGTTATTGATTTAGTATCATCTTACCCTACTTTTGCTGATTACCCTTTGAGTATGTCATCATATTTCATTGCAGCCTTAGGCTGGGTTCTCCTCGAAGCAGACCTGAGACAAAGATTTGAGTGCAGGCAGTTTTAGAGGTGATTCCAAGTAGCACAAGCAGGGAGTGGGAAATTGAAACAAGGAAAGGATGAAAGTCAAGGCAATATGGGTTCATGAGAAGGTTATGACCGTCAGTTATTGGCAAAGAGGCCCACTGGGACCTCTGGGAAAGTATATAGCCTACAACTCAGTTTTGTCTCAGCAGAATGGTGCAGAGCTAAGGTGTTTATCCATCAGCTTCTGCCTGCCTTTGTTTGAGGCTCCTCTGCAGGGATGATCAATTTTCCAACACTGTCCTGTTGGTTGTGGGTCTCACATGCTCCGGCAGTCAGAGATAGCCTTTTGGTGCACTTGCAGGAAGAAGCTATTGACATGATCAGTGAGTACTGACGAGTACAGGAAGGTACTCAGAGCATCTGCTCTCTGCACTCTGTCTTTTTACCTAAAACTAGAGCGAGTCCCTTTTGCAACTAGGCAGTGTCTTACTAAAACAGCTCCATTAGGAAAGCCTTTGGTAGCAGAGTTTAACTAATGGTGTTTCTTCAAAGAGAAAAACCTTTATTTCGAAAAACTTATTTTTCTTTCATTCTAACTGTTGTCCCCTTTCCAAACCCTCACCGTCTGAATTAGTGTCTTTTTATTGCATTACTAAAAGTTGATTCTACATTGTAAAAATTTCAAAAAAAAAGTTACAAGAAGGGGACTGAAACTGAACTGAAATCTAAAAGGCCTGACAAGTTCCTTCACTAGCATAGTCTCCTTCATTAAGTATTTACAGGTTGGTGGCAGTATCGTGTCATGAATTAGGATAGATGTGCAAGTCATCTGTCTCCCAAACAGAGAATTAATAACCAGGGAAGACCAGACAGAGAGGACTGGACATGCGATACACAGTCTCTTAATGTTTATGATATAAAGTAACAAGAAGGATTGAAGTCAATGAGAACAAAAGTTTATTTTTCCATGCTGAAAAATGGAACTGACTCAAAAGGCCAAGTCGGATGAGTGAATAATTTATAGTCTTACCTTCATATTACTGTTGCTACTAGAATGTGAGTCGTTAAGACTGCTTTGTGTTATGAAAGAAGTTTGTTAACCCAATTATCATGTCAAGAGATAGACTGGTAAGTTACAGAATAATGACATAATTCAAGGTTATTTGGAGAAAGTTTGGAAATTACCAGGCTGTGGCCCAAGATCTAGAACTGAAGGCCTAATGGTGTGCTGCTGACTGAGTGACTATATGAATAACAAGTGCTAGCCTTCCAGTGTAGGGAATTTCAGTTGTAGCATAAATAAATCATGCTAGAGAATGTCTCCTCTGCCATAACTCCTGGAAACTAACTACATTATTTTAATTTGCTTACTCAAGAATTTGAAGATTGAAAGGGACTTCAGAGCATATTGGATCTAGTGTTTTGATCTGATAATCTCTAACTTTTCATTATGTAGTTAGACTATTAACATTTAAATCTATTATTGATACAGTTAGATTAATGTATTATATATTGCTAGTGGTTTGTATTTATTATCCTTGCTCTTGGTTCTTATTTTGGCCTTCCACTCTTTTTCTGTCTTTGATGGTTTTAATTGAGCATTTAAAATGCTTCCTTTGTCTTTCTTTTATCATATCAATCATACTTTTTTCAACCTTATTTTACTGGTTGTCCTAGAGTTTACTATATATTTACAATTAATCCAAGTTTACATTCAAACAAAATTATAGTGTGTCATGGATAGTGGGAGTACTTTATAATAACAAAAGTATCCTAATTCCTCCTTCCTGTCCCATGTATCACTGCTGTCATTCAATTCACCTATGATACACACACACACGCATACACATAAACATACATGGTTGAATATAGTGCTGCTATTATATAGACCAACCTATTATCGGTTAGAGCAATGAAGATTAAGAAAAAGAAGTTTTTTTATTCTACTTTCACTTATTCTTTCTCCAATGACTGTCCTTTCTTCATGTAGATACACATTTATGAGCTGTATAATTTTCCTTTAAATAACTTTCAATATTTTCTTTAAGGAAGGACTACTCTCCTCAATTTTTGTTTTCTGAGAAAGTAGTTTACTTTTACTTTTGAAGGATATTTTCACAGGGTACAAAATTCTAGGTTGGTATTCTTTTTCTCTTAATACTTTAAATAACCTACTCCATTATCTTCTTATTTGCCTGGTTTCTGTGAAGAAATCAGATGTAATTCTTATCTTTGTTTTTCTATGGATAAGCTGTTCGCCCCGGTTTTTAAGATTTTTTCATGAATTTGATCTTCTGAAGTTTATCTACACTACAATTAGGTATAATTTTATTTTTCTAGCATTTTTCCGGCTTGGTGTTCTGAGCTCCCTCAATCTGTAGTTTGGTGTCTGACCTTGACGTCAGTAAATTCTCAGACATTATTGCTTTAAATATTGCTCTGTTCTTTTCTTCTTCTTCTAGTTTGCCATGATGTGTATTGTTAAACCTTTTATAGCTATACCACATTTCTTGGATATTCTGTTCTGTCTTCCTTTGTTTATTTCCCAGTCTCTTTTCACTGTTTTTAATTTTGAAATTCCTACTGAAATATTTTCATTCTCAGCGATGCTTTCACTAGCCATGGTCAGTCTACCAATGAGCTCTTCAAAGGCATTCTTCATGATTGTTGTGGGTTTTCTGGGTTTTTTTTTTGTCTGTAGCATTTTTAATTTTTTCTTAGAATATCCATCTTTCTGCTTACATTGTTCAGCTGTTCTTGCATGAGGTCTGCTTCATCTGTAATACCCCTTAGCATATTAATTATAGTTATTATAAATTCCTGGCCTGATGATCCCCAAATCCCTACCATATCTGAATCTATTTCTGATCTTTGCTCTGTCTCATCAAAATGTGTTTTTGTCTTTTGGTATACCTTGTAATTTTTGCTTCATGGCTGATCATGATGTACTAGATAAAAGGAATTGCTCTAAAAAGTCCTTTAGTAACATGGTGGTAAAAGGTGTAAGAGAAAGTAAAGCACTCTTGAGTTCTGTCATTGTCTCACTTTTTTTCCTGGGGCTTTGGATCATAAACTTCACAAGGGCTCAGTTCCCATTTCCCACCCCCTAACTCTTCAGTGAGACAAGATAGAATAAGTGAGCTAGAAAGGGATATTTCTTCCCCTTCTCCCAGGTCAGTTAAACTCTGATGAAATTCCAGCAGGCTGATATGCCCGGATGGAGCAGCAGTTAGGTCAGTCACCTCTAAAGGAGCAAGTCACATACCCCTGTGCTTGAGTTCTGGGTCTGGAGTGGGGAAGCAACCAGAGCGAACAACTAAATATAAATTTAAAAATGAAAAATGCTTCCTCTTGTTCCCTCTTCCTGCCTACTTGTCTACTCACTTTCATTCCTGCCTGCACCTTTCCTTTAAAAAAAAAAACCACAAAACTCTAGCAGGTTAAGGTTTGATTAAATAGTTTCTCTTAAAGGCAGGCCTTGTTAAACACAGAAAGCTGTCGTATTTAAACATGGTTTCTTTTCCCCTCCCCCTGTCAACAGTGACAAGAGGATATTTTTTAATACTCTGTGAGAATCTCTTTGAGCCTTTGAAAGTTAAACTCACGAAAGTGCTGGGTCAGCCAAGGACTGGCTGTCCCTGGAGGTTTTGACTTCTCTACACTGAGCCTCCAGCAATTTGTCAATCACTGTTTCCTCTTTCGGCACCGACTACCATGGAGAGTTTTGCTCCTATGTTTCTGCTTCAATACGTTTTGATTCTCTGTACTTGCCAGTCAGCCTCTCCGGTTTCGGGGGTGCAATTTTCTCTGTGAACACAGGTCTAAGAAGAATTGCTGAAATTTCACTTTGTTCAGTTTTACTCGTTATTAGCCTAAGTGGTGACCTCTAAGCTCCTTACATGTTGGCCTGGAAACCAGGTTTTTTTCCTTTACTTTTTATTCCTTTATGTGTAGAGCTCAGACATTCAGATTCTGGGTGGGAAAGGCAGAGTTAAGGCACCTGCGTTGTTGGGAGAAGCTGGCCTCTGCAACAAGGGAGCATGCCTGGCTCGAAGCAGAGAGAAAAGATCTAACAGAATCATTCCTATGGTGTGGGACTCAGACCTGTCACATCCTAGTCTAACATGAAGTTTTCCTTTCTACTTGTGATTCTTCCAGCGATTCTCTAGCCTTCGATGGCCTTTCTTAAACATTCTAGCCCACAAACAGGTACTAAGTTGAGCCAAATAGCTGAGCCCTGTTCCAGTTCAGGCAGGGATGCAGTTCCCACCTATCATCCTGTCAATGCATCCCTCAAACTTACATAGCTTGCACCAGAGGCAGAAATCTTGAAAGAAGCTGCAGGTTCAGCAAATACCTGAACAGATAAGTGGCATTGGGATGCAATATCAGAAAGTTCCAGAGATACTTGGATAAAAAATTGTGAGATGACGGGTGGACTGGGCTTCTAGAGGTCAAATGGTATGAGGCTTCAGACTCATGCCATTTGAGCATTATAGCAGAGAAAGTGTGACCCCCTCCTAAGGGCTGGAGAAGTTTGGTTCATCTAGATCACACCTGTCCACACTCCTCCACCATTCCCTTGTCTCCATTTCTCCTCACCACATCTACTTCTCACACTCTTGGAAGCTGGTTCCACTCACTCTGCCTCCTTCAGACCAGCTCTCCAGTACACTAAGGTCTCCTAGTGGGATCTGGGGAAAATTCTTACTTAGCTTCTCTTTCCTTGTCCTGAGACTCTCACCAGCCACAGGTTAACAGGCTTCTAATTTGATGTCAAAATGGGAACCAAGAGTGCCAAAGCGAAAATTAATAAATTTCCGATATGTGGTCTCATTCTGTAACTTTTTATTATAAATTAATATGAGCTTACTTTCTGACTAAAACGTTATTAACCTACATGGTAGAACATTCCAGAGTGAAAGCAATGTCAGATTTCCCAAAGAAGCTGTTTTGGATGAAGTGATGAATGGATACTTTCACGAGCTCCCATCCCAGCTCCACTGCATCACAGTGTCTGAAACAAGGTAGGTTAGAAGCGCCTACTGGTCCCAGCAGTGTGAGGTGCACACTCCCTGCCTAACAGCTCTATGCCAACATTGTCTTTAGTTACCAGGAACCATTTTTGATCTAAGTCTCCTTTACTACTCATTTCTTCTCCAACACTATGTTCTAATGATATTATTATTTAGTAGCTCTTTAGTCTCTTCATTTGACTTCATTTCACCTTTTCGTCTACCACCAGCACTTAGGTCTTCTACCAGCTGGCCTCTTAACGGTTCCCCACACCATTCACACTCACCCCCTCAAATCCACTCTCCAGACAGAGCCAGAAAAAATCCTTTTGAAATACAGGCCTGATAAAGGCATCTTCTACTAAAAAGCACCGCAGTAGCTAACCACAGTTCTTAGGACCAATACCAAATCTCTTAACACAGATGACTGGGTTCTACATGATCTGATCTCACTCATTTCTCCAGCCTCTTCTCAACAACAATCTTTTTTTCTATAGTCATGTCTTACTTGCATCGTTTCAATCCCTCATTTATACCATCTTCCCTCCCGTCACAGGAATTTACACATGCTCTTTCCTCTGCTTGGAATGCTAGCCCTTCCCTCTTCATGCAGAGATCCCAGCTTAAAACTCACAATCTCAGAAAGCTTTCCCTGATTCTACTTAGGTGAAACACTTCTCACCCATGACACAATTCATAATTCTACACAACCTCTTTGTAGCATTTCACATAGTGGCGTTTAATATTTTGTTATTTATTAGTATCAGTACATATGAATATAGGTTGAGTAGATATTTATGGAAATGTAAGTACATACAGGAAAAAAACATACTTGAAAATTCAGCAGCACAGAACTGACACCATTCACACTATATAAATGTGGTGAATGAATGATGATGCCACTCACAGGGACCACAGGAGATTGTCCCTATTCTCTTCTGGATTATAGAGTGTAATTAATCAGAAATTTGTCTTACAGCCTCCCATAATTGATGTTCTAAAGTCACAGTCTCTGTCCTTTCGCCCAGAGACAGCCCAGACCTCAGGAGGCTCTTCCCTCCATTTTTTCTTCCCAACATCCACTGGGCTGAGCCCCACTCCAGTCCTTCCATGTGTATGAGTGCATGATGTGTTTGGCTGGGATCTTCCTTCTGCTTTCACCCTAAACAGTTCAATATACCCCCTTGAATTAGCTAATAAAATAGTTGTAGTAGAAAAAGCTTTGTGCTTGGGAGCCAGAAGACATGGGTTCAAATCCTAGCATGTTCACTTTTTGCCTGACCCTGGGCTCTACCTGTCAGAACCTAAGTTTCCAGTCTATCAAATGAAGGCGCTAGCTGGTCAAAAGCCCTAGAGCTCCTTTTAACTTTAATATTTTATGACTTCTATGATTGAAGACACCAACATCTATGAGTAGGTAGCTCCTCTTTCTACAGATGGCCCTGAGTACTAGCTACAATTCCATTCCCTCGGAGGAGGCTTAATGCTTCTGAAGCTGAGTTTGCTTTCCTCATTATACAGGTCAGTCTCACCCCAGCCTTCCATCTCAATAAGATACACTGCAAATAGCAGTAGAAGGAAGTAGGTAAGCATTTCTTTAGGAGGGTTGACATGGATGATCAATAATATCCCTGTGAAAATGCCAGCAAATTTGGACATTTCCTTTTAAAAAAATCTCTTTAGAAATTGTCTTCTGGAACACATGACCTGATTTTCAGGGACAAACCAATTATAAAACCTCATGTTTCTTGCCAACGCAGAAAGTTTTCAACTCTCCTGTGATAATGAAAGACTAAGAGAAAAGCAAAACAACAAGAGCCCTCCATCATCGTCTGAGTCTACAAGATGGAATTGGGGTCCCTGGGATGGGAATCTGCTGCCTAGAGATGAGTTTGACCAATCAGCATGTACCGAGATGAAGGGACCCTGAGGAACCCTGACATCATACTCTGCTTGCTTGACATCTGGCAACCTAAGCTCCTACCCCACTCCTTGCCCCCTGAATCTGATCCAGTTCTCAGGATGAGGAAAGATACCTCAGCAATGGGGGTGGCTTGTTTTCAACTCTCCTCACCCCTTCCATATGATGGACCTGGCAGACTTCAGGGATCAAGAACATGGGTCTTCGTGGGTTCTGTGGGCCATTTTAAGGTTCATCTTTAAGTCACTGTCTAATTTCATTTTAACAGAAGCATTCAAATTAGATATTATTTGCCCATATTATTGATCCAAGATCCAACTTAAAGAAATGTGCCCAATCTCACAGAACAAGGGTAGAACAGAAATAGATTCCAACTCACGCCTTAAGAATCTAAACCTCGTGAGGTCAGGTCGGTTACACCAAGAAGAGCTGCCAGGGTGCAGACTCTCCTTCCTCAGTTTCCTGACTGTGGGAAACATGGTAGAGACTTATCTCAGCTGGCGTCACTCTGGATCCTCTTACTCATTCATCATTGAACAGAAATGGGGTTGACTGGGTACCCCTGGGGGGCGCCAAATCACCAGGCTCTTGAGGGCTTTGCCCAAGGCAGCTAACCTGTTGCAAAAGCAGTTCCACTGATCTCTTTCTTGGAGTGGGAGTCTGGATTTGAGTGAAGAGGAGCATGACGTGGGAGCACACCGGAAAGTAGTTAAAATGGAAGGAGTTGGGGAAGAATGGAGAGTGGAGTTTGTTGTTGTATTCTTTTGTTGCGAACTTGGTACATAAGAGAGTGTCGGAAAAACCAATAAATCAGTGTGTGACCCTCAAAGATATCATCAGTTTCCCTCATCCTCAATTTGCCTGTCAAATAACCAGCATACTCAAGCATCCCTTATCTTCAAACACACTTGAAATGAACCCTTTGCCTAACCCTACAAATGACCTTGAGTTGTTCTTCATTTTATCATCAAACTTGGAAAAGAATAGGATTGTAAAAACTATTTGACCTCTAGTTTCTTATCATTCTCTTACTCTTTAACCTTGTCAAGTATGACAATCTATTAGAAAAGGACTAAATCTTCTTAAGTTTTTTTACACCCAAGATTTAGCACCTATTTGATGACATGGAGGGTCCCTGCTTTGAGGAATACCTCTGCTGTCTATGCTACATGGGGACTAGAAATCCTGCTTTGCAATCTTCTCTACATTAATGCCTCTGGTTGTCAAGGTAAGGTCAGGTATTGACTGTAAGTACAGGGTAGACCTAAAAAGCATAATAAGTTCCATATGAAGCCAACTCTCTCCATGCCCCATGCATCAATCTGAACTTTATTCTTTGAACATGAAGTCAGCAATTGATCCAACACCAAGGTATGTACAAGCTAAACAACGGTCTATGAAGTAACCTAGACTCAGAGGTTCTTATCACACAGGAACCAGGAGACCCAGTAAATTTTCTCATGATTTTGAACTGAAAAATATGGAAAGAACTATAAATCACAGCAGTAGAGACTAAAAGGTCATGAAAGAAGGTGGGGAGCACCAAAAAGTTAAATTTTTCAGCAAGCCAATGTTTTGAGGAATGAGACAATATGTGGAAGATCTATTAGAGAGAGAAGACGGTAAGGAGATAGAATAGAAGCAGAGGAAGTGAGAGATCATGATGAGAGAAGCAGAGAATGAGAGAATAGCTGAGCTTCATTTATCTTAGAATGCTAGTGGAAGATTCATGAACTTTTAAGCCATCAACACCTCAGTACAAGTAAACTGGGGTGTAAAATGGACTGTTGCCAGCCACAGCTTTAGAGGACTTGGCTATAGAATGGTCTATCTTATGGGTTACCAGTGAGATTCTAATTTCCCTTTGGACCAATCCTTTCAAAGAAAACCTTTCCAACTAGAACTTCTGGGATGACAAGTTTGACATGTGTTCCTTGCAAGAACCTAAGTATGTTATGCAGAAGTAGACGATAGAGTCTTTCCACGCACTCTGAATGAAAAACTGAATATTCCAGAGCACTCAAAATGTATTTGGGCGCGCCCTGGTGGAAGGTAGCTTGGTGCAGTCCACTTACATTACAAGGTCTCCAGTTCAAGACCCTGAACTGGGGAGAACAACCAAGATGAAAAACGAAAATAAAACAAGAGGCTTTAAAAAAAAAAATGTTGCACTTGGTTCTTCTAACATTTCTCGGTGGGACATAGGGTAAGTTGAAAGAACTTACATACATTTAGAAAACGCAGTGACAATGGGTACCATGAGTTCCTCGTCCAATGTTTTCTTCACTAAACTCTGCAAACTTTATTGATGTTGATGATACTTGCCATTTCTCTGCCCAGTTCTTCACTTTCCCCTCATTTATCTTGGGAAAACACACAGTTTCAAAGATGAACTCAAGGAACCCTACTATCACAGATATTAGGGAAATAAATACTAGTAGGAACTGAAAAGTCTACTAGGAAAGAGTCATAACTAGTGTTATTTTGAGTCACTGGGGTGTAATGAAGCGGGTGGTATCTGCAGGCGTTGAAACAATTTGCCTCAAGGAAAAAAAGCATTTAGTGGCAGCTGTATTTGCATAGTCTTTGGTTTGTGAACACTAATTCCAAATAAAGCCAAATTTCAGAACACAGTCGCTCTGTTAGACCACCTTCACCTTGCTTGACCACCAATTTGAAAAATAACACATGCTTTGCACTTTTGTACCTTCTGTAGTTTGTGCAGAAGAAGCTGAGTTTAGAGAATCAAATCCAGAGCAATAGTCAATCATTTCTTAAGTGACTTCTTCCAGAAAACTCTATTTTCTTTCCCAAGACCTGGCAAGGCAAAGGTAGCATCGCCGACATAAAAGAGAGATTTGAGATTCCACTCAACAGAAAAACCTACTGATTAAAATAAAGTCCAAAATTGTACCACAAGATCTTCAGATAAATGATATAGACCAAGAGCTAAGCACAGGCACTTTCTTTGTCATGTACAGACTCACAATCAGTCTCTCTTTGACCTCCAAAATTTGATATGACCTCCAAAATTTATGGAGTAAAACTCCTCAGTAACAGACCAAATGCAAAGTAGGTTTCCTAAGAGAAGGAGTTTCTTCCCCTTACACACACACACACACACACACACACACACACACACACACACAGGGCCAATTTAGGGTGAATAGGTTGTCTCCAGTTCCTGGCTATTGTAAATAATGTGGCAACTAATGTGGTGGGCGTGGGGGGAGGGCACATGAATGGTTAAAAAAAGATGCGGTACTTACACATGATGAAATACTACTCCACTATTAAAAAGATGAAATCCTGCCATTTGCAGCAACGTGGATTGAACTTGAGGGAATTATGATTAGTTATATCAGTCAGAAGGAGAAAGATAAACATTGTATGATTTTGCTCATATGTTATACATAAAGAAGTCAAAGAAACAAACCAAATCAAACAAAAATAGACCTTTAATGTATAGAATCAAATTAGTGGTTACCAGAAGGGGAAGGCAAATTGGGTAAAAAAAAATCACTTATATGAGGAAGGATAGTTGGACAGTTGGTGGTAAATTTTATGCATTATAAACAGATGTTGTTCTACAGTGATGTACACTTTAAACCTATATAATGTTTAATGGAATGTGCCTTCAATAAAATTAAAACAATAAAAATAAATTTAAAACGGTCCATGTTTTTGGATGAAACTAGAGGGGATTGTGCTAAGTGAAACAAGCCAAAAGAAGAAAGATAGAGACCAGATGACCTCACTCATAGGTGGAATGTGAACAGACAAAACAAAGGAACAGATGAGACATAACCAACCCTGAAACATCTGCAACAGAACTGAGGTCACCAAAAGGGAATGGGACAAGCAGGGGCAAATGGTGGTGGAGCCCACTGGACAGTGGGGAAGAACACTTGGTGATTTGGTAGAGGGCATGGTGTGTTGAAATATATCTAAGAAATGGGGAACCTATGCATAGGAAATTATTTTAATGTGTAGAATAATCACTACAATTGAAAAAATGTTTTAAAAAAAAGTCCATGTTTTGCGACACCACAGGGTAGCTTCTGGGAAAGGGATTATGATAATTTCTATCAATCTCCTGCCTCTAAAATCTACTCATGTAAGCATATAAACCAAATAATTTATTCTGGCCATGAATTTCAAGTTTCCTAATTTCATCTTCCAACCTAGTCGCCACCCCAGAAACTCTCTAATATAGAAATTCCTGGGGTGTCACTGCTTTGGAGAAACTGAAAAAAAAAAAAACAACAACAACATAAAATCTATGTTCTCTCTATTTAGATTATAGCCAAGAGAAACTTGGAAATCGTGGATTTTAACCCTCATTTTACTCTTAAGGACTCTAACCTAGGATGTATTTAGTTCACTCGTCTGGAGAAGACACCAAAAGGAGGCTGATCAGCATCCCACTTCCTGTGAGTTTTCTTTGACTGACTGGCACTGCCCTGGTGACACAGAGCTAAACAATAGTCTGTTGATGGCACCCAATAACAACAGTGGTTAAGTGGACAATCTATGTTAGATCTCTAGGGTTTGATGTTCCTCTGAGATGCTTACTAATTATTTAACTCTTCGAAGAATAAAATAAGTTAGTGTGTGTTAAATGCTTAAAATAGTGTTTAGCTCACAGTGGATCTCATAGGACATGCACGAACGTAAGTGATCCTCAAAGGGTTTTCCTAGGATTATCACATGATACCTACCAAACTATTAGGATAATACCAGTCACAATGTACTTAATAAATATGTTCTTACAGTTTTCTAGCAAGGGTGGAAGAACGACTTTCTTGCATCAGATCACTGACTCATTGGGTAGAAAATAATACTGAAGATTTTCATTTCAAAGATAAGATATTTTGATATTTAGAAGTAATTTTGTAATTTTACAATATTAGACATAGCATAATTAGTATAAAATTGTTAAACTCTTGCTTCCTTTCTAGAATGTGTTTAAGGGAATTCCATTGGACTATCTGGCAACCATACTTTTGTTTAATTGGGGAATCCTGCGCAGAACTATCACATTGGCCTCCTTGGTGACAAATGACTGCTTCCTTGATGAGAAGAACTGAAGAACTGAAAGATTCCCATCAGAGCCCACACTTTGGCTTTTAGCACTCAATACATTCCATTATGTTTAACAAACTCCACATAATTCTGAAGCCATAGTAAGGAGTTGCATTATCAACAAGTCTGTCATCGTAAAACACTGAGTTAATGATCTTCGTGACTGCCGTTCAAGTACCTGGACTAAATGGGGTTTATCTGACTGTTCAAATAAAGGTTTTGGACTCAGAACAGACAAAATAGGCTGAAGCCAGTTTCCTAAGGACACTTCTCTTTGGGTCAGTGTCGTGGGACACAGATCATTCATATCGCATCCTTAGAGTTATCAATCTCAGTGAAAAGAAACATCTTCTTTTGCAAGATTCCAGTAAAACAACCATAACCTAGTCTCATTGGCCTGGTTGGTTCTTGGGCCATCTGTGGTCAGGTTGGTACAGGAGCAGAGACAAAACCGTCAAACTGGGTCATGTGCCCACCTTGAAATCTGGGAGCCTGGGATTAGTCCCATGCAAAGCATATGAACAGAAAGGGTCAGGTAGGATACCCCTCAAGGAAAATCCAGGTACTATTACCAAAAGAAAGGACTATAGACGCTGGGCAAGAAGAAACCAAGTTGTCCACTCCACTGGCAACACGACTGCATTTGCTGTAGGACTTCAGTAAAACATGTGATCTCTCTGCTCCAGAACAGTGGTCTTATCTATAAAATGAGAGCTTTGAGCTAGTGGTGAGTATGAAAGAATCCTCTGAAGGGCTTGTTAAAGCAGTGTCCCTATCCTCAGAGTTTCTGATTCTATACATCTGAAGGGGGACCCAAGAACTGGCCTTTCCATGAAGTACCAGGGGATGCTGATGCTGATCAGGGACCCCACTTAGAGCCACACAGAGCTAGATGATGCTTGCTGTTGGCCCACAGTAAAGCTGTGAGTGAGGGTTCTGCTCTGGCTCCACTCTGGGGAGGGCAGCATAGATTCATGACAGAGATTCAAGAATGACAAACCTGAGTTCTCAATTTGGCTCCCATCCCTGGAGCTACTGACCAAGTCAGATCTGTCACTTCAACTGCCTCTCATTTCAAGGAAGTCACAATGGCTGGGTTGGATGGGGTAAGAACAAGAAAGGCTTCTGCCTTCTCACTTCCAGAAATCTCTGGGGACAACTTTTGTCTTCCTGATCCACACTAGTCCTATTCAAACCTCTCAAGCAGCTCCAGGCAGCTCAAGAGCACAAAGCTTCCAATGGAAGCAGTGGAGCATTTCGGGTCAAGGTCAGACCTGGGTGACAGGCAGACCCAGACTCATTTTTTGGTGTGACCTTAGAAAGATTAATCTCTCTGCTCCTTGGGTATAAAGTTGGGTGTGTGTGGGATCTACCTCCTGGGGTTGCTGTAAAGAGTATAATAAGTGAGGTTGTGCTTACGTAGAGGATTTAGCACAGTGCCTGGCACATGCAAACTCAATAAATGCTACCTGTGTAACCTGTAAGTCCAGGTCCATGCCCCTGCATACTGTCTGGCTCAGTTTGATTGATTATCATTTTAGCTAGAATGTCCTATACTTCTATCCCTATTGCATTTTCTCAGGGTATCTAGGAGTTAGCTATTCTGAGGTCAAATGTGTTTGGAAAACACTGGGTAAATGAGGTTTCCTTTCCTTTGGAGTTTCTCAGAATGTTTACTGTGATACTTTGTACTGAGGATCTCTAGGAGGGACAGTGAATATTTGGTTGTTCCCAAACCTACTGGATCGCTGAATTCTTTATTTCAGAGACTCCTGTTAACACGCAGACATTTTCTGACATTGCAGGAAACAGCTGGGGAATTCTGCTCTGGACCAAAACTACCCAAAAGGTTCCATACTCTGATGCGCAGAGGTGCTCAGAAATATCCCCCAGTTACTGTGAATCAGCATGTGAATGTCAGGACATGGGCTGTGTGGCAATGAACTGGTCATTTCCAGACATTCCAATATGTTCAAAACCGAGGAACAAGGTTATATTTTGGCAGCCATCTAAAGTCACTTTTTGACAGAGGTAAACTTTGCAAAACTGAGCTGCTGTGTTCTAGACTCTGTTGTGATTTGAAGTGAGGGGTTGGCTTTGGGGGAGCCCTGTGGATGTCCCCTTTCTCAGTGGGAGGGAAGGTGGCAATCCAGCTCTGAGGATATGGAAGGAAGTTGGGGCAGGGAGGTAATATTAAGGTGTAGGCAGCAGTTGTTCTATATTACTCATCTCTGTTGTAGGTAACTCACAATATCACCGGGAAGTTTTTACCTCCTAAAACAATATATCAGCATGGCTTAGGTCAACAGCAAACCCTAAATGCAGCAAAGATTATAGCAGATTTACCTAAGTCATAAAGGTGTAACACTAATCACACTTCTCAAATCAGGAGGAGACGTGGCTGCCTTTGTTAGAATAACACCTGATGCGACTGAGATCAGAACAAATGAAATGCAGACGTCGCTTGGGTCAGTTCCCCTAATCTGAGGAGTCTCTGAGCTCAGAGAAACTGTCCTGTCCGCGCATTTTCCCTGGGATTCTGTGTGATTTGCCGAACTCTCCCAAGAACATAAAACACATTAAATTAAAACAACTGTGACATCTACAGCAGCAGTTCCTTGTTTCCTGCCACACCGATGCCTCTTTCACCCGGTTAAGACAAGCTTAACTTTCTGGAGGCCCTGAGACTAGAAAACAGACCGCTTAGGTTGAAAGCTCCTCATTAAAAATTAAATACCGCCTCACTGCCAGCAGCCAGGCTGACTGTCCCGGTCCCGCCCTGTTCTCCCCGCTCCAAGTGTAACCAGCTGGCCTGCTTCCTCTTCCACTGTGCAGGGTTTGAAGGTTCTACCACAGATGGACTCAAGATGGAGGACATGCTACTTAGATTTGCAGAAATGCATTGTTTGCATTTTTGAGAGTGTGGGATACGAGGATGTTGCCCTTAAATTGCAAAGTATGGGAGGTGTCTTCAGGGCAGTGAGCGGGTCTCAGGGGAGTCCCTGCAGACAACTCCCCTCCGCCTCCCCAGGCCCAACCAGGATTCCTGTGGCTCCTTATTAAGACTCTCAGCTGACTATGACCTGGATGTGGCTATTCTTTCTCAGGCTCCCAGATGCACTGTAGAGACTACATGCAAGGCCTTGCCTGGCCACTTACTGATGTTTCTCCCACTCAGCAGGGGTTGCTGGTAACCGGACCCCAAGAAAGCTTATGCTAAGCAGAAGCAATCTTCAACTCTTGGGGCCCCAGCGTGTTCCAACGGCAGGTTTGGCTTAATGCCACTGACATACATTTTAGTGTGTCACTAAACAGGAGTCCTAAAAAGTCACTGCCACAGAGCTTCTGAGAGAAGAAAGGGGTGAGGGCAGGATTGCAAATAAACACTGGGATGTGCGAAAGAAAAGTGTCAACTCAGCTCCTCTGGGTTGTGACAGAATTTGCTCAAGATGAACCAGAGGTAAATTTGGGAACTGGTCCTCTCAGAGGAGGCTTAAGATAGTATAGAATGACATTGTCAGATGTATGATGTGCAAATATCTTTTCCCAGTCAGTAGGATGTCATTTTGTTTTGGTGGTCATTTCTTTGCCTTGCCACTGGAGTTGAATCCCCAAAGACAGCTCTAAGTCTGATGCCATGGAACCTACTGCCTATGTTTTCTTCTAACTATTTTATGGTTTTCAGTCTTACATTCCATTCTCTAGTTCATTTTTAATTAACCTCTCTGTGTGGTGTTAGAGAGTGATCTAGATGCATTCTGTTCCATGTGGCTGTCAATTATCCCAACACCATTTATTGAAAAGACATTCCTTTCTCCACAGTATGCTCTTGGCTTCTTTGTCATAAATTAACATATGAGTGAGTCTATTTCTGGTGATTCAGTTCTATTTCACTGATCAGTGTCTCTATTTTTATTCCAGTGTCCATAGAAGTTTTTTTTTTTTTTTTTTTTTTTTTTAAGGAAAGCTGCAGGCCGGAAGCAAGGCAAGTAGACAGGCAGGAGAAAGAGAGAGGAAGAAGCATTTTGTATTTATTTTTATTTAGTAGTTTTCCCCTGGACCTGGGACTCAAACCAGGGGAATGTGGCCTGCATTCCTTTGGAAGCAATTGACCAAACTGCTACTCCACCAGAGCACCTCAAAGTACCATACATTTTTGATCGCTATCATTTTACAGAATAGCTCAGGAACTGAGAGTGTGATATCTCCATTTTTGTTCTTTTTTCTCATGATTGCTTTGGCTATTTGAAGTAATTTGTGATTCCATACCAAAAAAAAAAAAAAAATGTTCTGCTTCCTTGAAAAGTGTCAGTGGAGTTTTAAATGGGATTTCATTAAACCTTCATATTGCTTTAGGTAAGATGGCTATTTGAACATCATACATCTCATAAGAGCTTAATATCCAAAATATATAAATAACTCATAAAACTCAACAAAAGGAAAACAACCCAGTCAAAAAATGGGCAAAAGAATCAAACAGATATTTCCCCAAAGAAAACTTACATATGGCCAACAGACACATGAAAAGATGTTTATCCTCACTTGTTATTAGGGAATAACAAATCAAAACAACGGTGACATGTTACCTCACACCTGTGAGAATGGCTATTATCCAAAGGTCTGGAAACAACAAATGCTGGCAAGGATGAAGAAAAGGGAACCCTTTCACACGTTGGTAGGAGTGTAAATTGGTGCAATTCTTGTGGAAAGTAGTATGGAGACTCCTCAAAATATTGACAATCCCATATGATCCTGTCATCCCACTTCTGGATATTTACCCAAAAACATAAAAATATTAATTTGTAGATATATATATATATCTCCAGGTTTATGCAGTATTATTTACGTTAGCCAAGAGAACTTCTGGCTGAGATGGTGACCTGATAGGAGCAAGACTCACGTCCTCCCCACAGAGCAACTAGGAATTCACCTATTTTCCAGAAACAAACACTGAGGAAAAGCAGGCACGGAGGCTGTAGAGACACAACAGCAATCACAACAAAAAAGGGTAGGAAAAATGTCAGGGGTCAGAGCTACACCACAGATTCAGAACCAGGTCTGGCTGTGGCTAAGGGGTTGGAAGTGTGGGAAGAGCCGGTCCTCCCAGGAATCACAAAAGCAGCAGAAAGATGGCCCGTTGGACCTCGACATGGAGCTGGGAGAGAAGGTCTAGGTGCAGGGCGGAAGAGGAGGCCCTGTGAGAAAATTACACCGGGCATCACCATAATCAGACAGCAGTGAGGGGAACTACCCACTCCCACCCAACCCCTCCCCCATGTTGTCCTGTGGCGGGCCGGGCCTGACCCTATTAATCCTTCTCATTTTGTTCTGGGCCCTGCTCCTCCCCTTTGCTCTTATTCACCAGCTCTGTGGGCCCCTTGTGTGGGCCTCTTGCTTCTCAGCCAATGCAGATCATTGGCACAGCAGACCCCTTTCTGCCACCATGCTGCACTACTGCTGAAATATTTCTCTGACACCCTAAACATGTTTCCCTCCTTGTATTGTTACTTGCACTCGTGTTTGGTCCCTGCATCCTGAACCTACTTACCCGTTTTATGTCCTGTCACCTAGAGACCTTGAAGCGTCAGATGTTACTCCAGACCAGGTCACTGAACTGTCATTACAGCCCTCCGGGCAAAGAAAACTTGTCACCCCTGTTCCCATATCCAGCTTAGAGTCTCCTATATAATCCCTGTATAATCTCCAAGACTGTAAATCAGCTGAAGGATCAAGAGCGGGGAATGTGGTAGAGGACCTTTTCCCTGAACCTAATGCAAAGGTTAGTCTGCCAGGAATTTTCCACAGTACTTTGGAGGCTGTAGCTACGTCCAAGGACACATAAGCATCCCTCCCTACTCTGTGCAGCTGTACATAACTAATATGAGTTGCCAGTAGAAACCACACCTATAGGAGCTCTCCTAAACCCCCCATTGCTCAGTTTTGGGTAAGGATGCTCCTGAGCCAGTACCAGCATAATAAAGTGCTTTTCTCTACTTGAGTGCCAGCTATCAGTCTTTTCACCCCTCTGGAGGCTCTGCCATAACAGTCCCAGAGATGCAGGCCCCGCCCCCCGCCCCACTCCAGAAATCTCAAGACCAGGAATCACACAGACCAGAAACCCTGCCCTCAGGCTTAAAAGGAAGAGTCTACCAGAGAAGGAAACCCTCAATACTACCCACTAGCGCCACCTTGTGGGTGTAGGTGAAACTGCAGACAGGTTGTCAATTGTAACAGCAAGATCGTTGAAGTTGGGACCTGGGATGCTTGGGGGAAGGCTCTGCAGGCCCCCAAACAAATTCCAAACCCATAGATTGAAGTTTTGGGCAGCAATAGAGGGCCCATATAAGAGCTTCAACAAATCCAACCAGTGGTAACACCACAAAACTCAAGAAAATCCAAAACTCAAGAAAATCCAGTGTTCAAACCAAGATCCAAGCATGCACAATACAAGTCAGTACCCTACACAAGGCCATCAGCAGGAAAACTTAATGCACAGAAACACAAACAAAATGCCAAACAGAGAAATAAATGTGAAATGATGTTCAAATAAAAAACCCTGGGGAAAATCTGAATGCAACAGACATCTGCAAACTACCTGAAGATGAATTAAGGACAACAGTGATAAACATACTCATGGAAATCAAGAAAATAGAGGAAGAAAAAGAGAGGGAAGAAATGAAGCCACTCATAACAGATGTTAAAGAAATAAGGAGCACAATGGCTGATCTAAAGAATTCAATAAAAGGACTCAAGAATAGGATGAATGAAGCCTCCGATAGAATCAGTGAGCTAGAAGGTAGGGCAGAGGAATGCACTCAAGCAAGCCAACAAAGAAATAAAAGAATGCAAAGAAATGAAGACAGCATTTTAGACATATGAGATAACATCAAAAGAAACAACATTAGCATTATAAGAGTTCCAGAAGGAGACGAGAGAGAAAAGGGGGGATGAAACTGTATTTGAAGAAATAATAGCTGAGAACTATCCTAACCTGAAGAATGAAGCAAGTCTCAAGACCCAGGAAGCTCAGAATCCCTATTGAAAGAAACCAACACCAAGAAGCATTGTCATTAAAATGTCAAAAATATAAGATAAAAAAAAAATCTTAAAAGCACCAGAGAAAAATGAGTCACATACAAAAGAGTCCCCGTAAGATTGTCAACGGATTTCTCAACTGAAACTCTACAGGCCAGGAGGGGATGGCATGACATATTCAAAAGACTGAAAGAAAAAGGTTATCAACCTAGGATACTATACCCTGTGAGATTATTATTCAGAACTGAAGAAATGATAAAAAGCTTTTCCAATAAGCAAAAGTTAAAGGAACTTATCACCACAAAACCAATTCTACAACAATTACTAAAAAATGCTATATAAAGTGTAAAGAAAGCCCATTTAAAAAGAGTAAGAGAGCAAATTTTAAAAGTGGGGAGGAAGAGAAGAGAACAAAAAAGTGGATAGCGAGAATGAGTGGAAGATTATTTTACTTTCAAATAAAAATAGGAAATAGACATAGAATTCTTAATGCTAACTTCAGGATAACCTCAAAATACATCCCCAGGGAAAAAGCAAAAAGGATAACAAAAAGGGAAACCAATCAAAACACAACCGCACCCATTCACCTAAGAAGAAAAAGAAGATAAATTACAAAAATGATACTAAGCAGCTACAAACAAAAAACCACCCTAATTATTAATGAACTGAACAAATCAGTCAAATGACTCAGGATGACCAAATGGATTAAAAAGCAAAACCCAACCTTCTGCTGCATTCGGGAAACGCACCTTTCAAAAGATAAAGACTCCAAGTCAATGGTTAGAAGACAATCCTACATTCAAATGGCAACCTCACAAAGGCAGTAACAGTTATACTTATACCTGATAAAACAAATTTCCACTTAAAAAGCATAACAAAAGACAGAGATGGGCATTATATAATGATTAAGGGGTCAATCCAGCAAGAAGACATATACTTATAAACATATATGCAACAAATAAAGGAGCATCAAAATATATTAAGCCAGTATTATTACAATTGAAGAGAGACATCAATAGCAACACAATCATATTAGGAGACTTCAAAATCCCACTTACATCAATGGACAGATCTACCAGGCAGAAAATTAACAAGGAAATATCAGCTTTAAATGATTATTTGGAACAGACAGCTCTAATAGACATATACTGAACACTCCATCCAATGACTACAGATTTCACTTTCTTCTCAAGTTCACATGGAACATTTTCAAGGACAGATCATATGTTGGGACATAAAACATGCCTCAACAAATTTACAAAGATTGAAATCATACCAACCATCTTCTCTGACCGCAATGGCCTAAAACTAGAACTCAATCACAAAAAGAAAGTAGGCAGACCCCAAATTAATTGGAGACTAAATAATATGCTTCTGAATGACTCTTGGGTAAAAGAGGAAATCAAAGAGGAACTTAAAAAATAATTAGAGACAAATGAGAATAAAGACGTGAGCTACCAGAATCTATGGGATGTGGCAAAAGCAATACTAAGAGGAAGTTTATTGTAATCCAGTCCTAGCTCAAGAAATAAGAAAATTCACAAATAAACAATCTAACCCTATATTTAAAACAACTAGGGAAAAAGAACAATTAAAGCTAAAGATTAGTAGAAGAAAGGAAATAAAATTAGAGCAGAAATAAATGACATAGAAAATAAAGAGACAATCCAGAAGACCAATGAAACCAAAAGCTGGTTCTTTGAGAAAATAAACAAAATTGACAAATCATTGGCTAGATTCATAAAGAAAAAAGGGAAAACTCTCATAACTAGAATCAGAAATGAAAGGGAAAAAGTCACAGCAGAGACCACAGAAATAAAAAACACCCTAAGAGACAGCTATGAGCAGCTCTGTGCCAAAAATGAAGACAACCTTGAGGACATGGACAGATTTCTAGAAGAATACAATCTACCAAGACTGAACTAGGAAGAACTGGAAAAGCTAAACAGAATAATGAGAAGCAAAGAAATTGAAGATGTAATCAAAAGTCTCCCTAAAAATAAAAGTCCTGGTCTAGATGACTTTCCTAATGAGTTTTACCAAACCTTCAGAGAAGAATTAATACCTATTCTTCTCAAACTATTGAAATAGTGAAGAACTTGAAAATACTGAAGAACAGGGAACACTCCCAAACACTTTCTACGAGGCTAACATCACGCTGATACCAAAAGCTAATAGAGACAACATCAAGAAAGAAAATTACAGACCAATATCTCTAATGAACACAGATGCAAAAATTCTCAAAACATATTAGCAAAACAAATTCAACAATGCATCAAAAAGGTCATACAACAAGACCAAGTGGGATTTATCACAGGGATGCAAGGATGGTTCAACATACATAAATCCATTAATATAAATATACCTTATCAACAAAAGCAAGAAGAAAAACCACATGATCATATCAATAGACACAGAGAAAACTTAAACAAGATTCAACACCCATTTATGATTTTAAAAACCCTGTTTAAAATGGGAATAGAAAGTATTTACCTCAATTTAACAAAAGTCATATATGACAAACTCACAGCAACATCATAGTCAATGGTGAAATACTGAAAGCGTTTCCTCCTAGGTCAGAAACAAGGCAAGGCTGTCCACTCTTACCACTGCTATTCACATCATACAATTAAGCAAGAAAAAGAAATAAAAAGAATCCAAATTGAAAAGGTAGAAGTAAAACTCTCATTATTTGTAGATGACATGATTTTATAAATATATATATTTTATATTTTATATATATAGAAAACCCTAAAAACTGCCAAAAAATTACTAGAACTAATCAATGAATACAATAAAGTAGCAGTTTACAAAAATCAATGTAAAAAAATCCATCACATTCTTATACACAAACAGCACACTAGAATAAAATGAAATCAAGAAAATCACACTGGTTAAAATAGAAATAAAAATAATCAAATACCTTGGAATATACTTAACAAAGGAGTGAAAGTCTTGTAAAGTGAAAACAACAAGTTCTTCTTAAAAGAAATAGAGGAGAATACGAAGAGATCAACATCCCCTGCTCATGGTTGGGAAGAATCAACATCATTAAAATGGTCATCTTACCTAAAGCAAAATACAGATTTAATGTAATCCCCATTAAAATCCCTTGGGCTTATTTCCAGGATATAGAACAAAAAAATCTTAAAATTTGTATGGCGCTAATGACCTTGAATAGCTAAAGCAGTTATGTGAAAAAAGAATGAATCTGGGGATTACACTCCCAGGCACTGAGATATACTACAAAGTGATAGTGACAAAACAGTATGATACTGGAATAACACCAGAGCACATGAATCACCAGAAACTGACCCACTCATGTACAGTCAATCTATGACAAAGGAGTCAAAAGTATATGATGGAAAAAAGAAAGTCTCTTCAATAAATGGTGTTGGAATAACTGGACATCCACACTCAAAAGAATGAAGCTAGACTGCTCTCAAACACCAGTCACACAAATTAACTCAAAATGTACTAGAGAGTTGGTTGAAGGACCAGAAACCATAAAATATTTGGAAAACAGTATAGGAAAGGCATTCCATAACATCAGCATTAGGGAGGCCTTAGGACTCAACTCTAGCATCAAAGGAAACAAAAAGAAAAATAAACAATGGGACTACAGTAAACTGAAAATCTTCTTCACAGCAAAAGAAATCAGCAAAACCAAAAGGTAACCTACTAACTGGGAGAAGTTATTTGCATTTCATATTTCTGACAAGGGCTTAATATCTAAAATATAACAAAGAACTCATAAAACTCAATAACAGAAAAATAAGCAATGCAAAAAAAAAAAAAAAAATAGGAGGAGGAATTGGAGAGAATTTTTTCCATAGAGGATATACAGATGGCCAACAGGCACATGAAAGAAGGGCCTACTCCCTGGCTATTGGGACATGCAAATTAAAACAACAATGAGATATCACCTTACACCTGAGAGACTAGGTATTATCTAAAAGTCTGGAAACAACAAATGTTGGTGAGGATGTGAAGAAAAGGGGACCATTTTACACTGCTGGTGCGCGTGCAAATTTGTGCAACCTCTATGGAAAACAGCATGGTGAGTCCTCAAAAAGTTGAAGACCGAAGTCCCATATTCATGGAAACTAAGTGCCATCATCAGAGGAATTAATAAATAAGTTGTGGTATATATACATATGTGTGTGTGTGTGTGTACACATATATACAATGAATATTACAAAGCCCTAAAAAAGACGAAATCCTGCCATTTGCAACAACATGGATAGGAACAGAGAAAATCATAATTAGTGAAATAAGTCAGAAGGAGAAAGACAAACACTAAATATCTCATTCATATGTGGAATATAAAGAAACAAAGCAAAGAAACAGACAATATAAAAGGTAATCCTTGATTATCGATAATAGAACTGAGGTTAGCAGTGGAGAAGGGGTTGGGGAGGGAGCAAGGGGTGGTAGGGTCTAATGTATAGTGAGAAGGACTTTTGATAACTTGATGATGGGCATGATGTGTTGTCACTTATTTGCTGAATGCTGAACCTACACATCTGGGCTTGCATTAGTTTGCAAATTAAAATTACCTCGATAAATTCTAAGAAAAAATGACATTGTTAGTAATAAAACACTGAGTCTGCCCTACCTCTGCCTCTCTAATTGTTCAATATCCCTCGTTGAGTATTCTATTCCACCAGCAACATGGACGTGAGCAGAAGTCTAGCGACACAGGCATCCTAAGAAGCCCACAAGTGCCTGGCCCGCAAGGCTCACTCTCCTAAAGAGCCCGGTATGGATCATCACGGGTTGGTGGGCAAGCAAAGAGTTCAGTTGTGATAAAACAGAGGATCACCAGCCCTGATCATATACTGCAGCACCAAAAATGAGCCTGTAATTCAAAACCTATAAAACAGTTGTAGACTGCAACTGCTCCATTCTGTACAATACTCAGCGTGCCCGAATCTCTTATAGTTGGTTTTCATTGGCTGGCTTACCCTCCCTCTTCTCCTTTTTGGGAACCAGGTTCCACATGTAGTGAAAACCACTGGGAAGAGAAGTTGGCAGGAAGCTGTCTGTGTGTTGTCTGACTCATCTCGAGGCCAGAGAGGTTAAGGTGACTGGTAAATATTTGGTGACTGTCATTGCATGGTCACTACTTTCATTTATGTTGTCCTTACTGCTTATACAAAATAGCTTTACCTGTTTATTCTTATTGAAAGCCCACATGCTGGAGCAGAAATCTATTCTTCCTTAAGAAGGGAGATAAAACTAAGGCACTAATGGGTTAAATGATTTGCCCAAAGAGAGGTGACAAACAAGCACCAGGGTGGCACTTGGGGTGGGGGCGGGGGGGGGGGTTCCTTAAAGAAAAGGAAGAGAATGAGACCTCCCAGACCCTATATTTGTGTCCCTTAAAACTTATTAAGAAGACCTTAAATTGGTGCTTATTTGGAGCATTTTAAGGAATATTAAGGATTTTTCTACTAACAGGAAAGGTGAAAATACATAATGATAAAGACCACGATAGGTTATGAGGGAGTAATGACCCTCTAGGTTAAAAGTCACGCTAAGACTTAATAAAGTTGGTGAGTAATGATAGAGAGCTCAGACACCACCACAAGGCACAAAACTTCATCAAGAAGAAACAATATCAATTTTGTTAATAATAGAAAATAGAAATCATGACTGTGTAACTGGGAATTATTTACCATAGAAGCAGCTTCTTTTGCTAGGAAAGTAAACATTTCCACTTCCCCTCAGTACTTATCTAGCAGCAGGGGATCATCACATCAGAGAGGGTGCTCTGCTCAATTAACAGTATCCCTTAATTATTTCTGAAAACTATAACAACATAACCCAGTGAATCAGTGGCCACAAAGCTTAATTTTGTACCTCCACCATCACACTGAGAGTGACATATTTGCGTTCACAGAATAAATTATTAACACTCCTGAGCCTCAAGTGGTACCATACCATATTTTTATTATGATATACAACTTTCCAATAGCCAGTTCTCTAGGTCATGCATTCTCTCAAGAGGCCTGATCTTGCCCCTAAGGGAGTGAAAATTGGTTGACTGTCATGAGTCAGAAAATCTTACTATTTTAATGTATGAAACACACATATAGACACACCCTGCTGGAATAGTAGTTAGGTCTGCCTCCTCCAGCTGAGCACAGCCCACATGCATCCCAAGGACCGGGGTTTTCATCCTCGGACAAAAGGGAAAGTCCAAGATGAACAAATTTAAAAAATATTTTTTTTTAAATAAATGTTTTTAACTCCTCACTCTCCCTGCCTGCTTGCCTGTCTGCTTTCATTTCTGCCGGCACCTTTTCTTTAAAGTAAAACAAAACGCAGAAATACACACATATACAGCGTACCTGTGGTATAAACATTTCGTGGGAGGATATAAAGATATAGTTTATCTCAAAAGGTTCCTTCTGAAGGCAATAATGAAAAATTAGTGAGAAACACCGCTCTAGATTGATGGTTCTTAAACCTGGTTATACAATGAAATCTCCTTGGGAGTTTTAGAACATACCGACCCCAGGCTATTCCCAGAGTTTCTGAATTAACTGGTACATATAAAGGCTCCCCCGATGAGTTTAAGGGCAGCCTCATTTGAGAATCATTGCTCTAGATTGCAGATGACAAAAGTCCTGCCACTTTCTACCCCATGCTATGGCAGATAGTACTAAAGCAGCATGACAATGCCCCACAGAGCTCAGGGATAATTTGGAATTTTCTCCATAATTATCACAATTAATTGGAGTTGACATGTTAAATCAAAACTATTTTCTTCCTGTTCCAATGGTCCTCTGGGCGATAACAGAATCTCAAGTTATACCATAATATTTTAGTACCAGTAGTTTCTTAATGTCCTTATTCTTTTATTGATTAAGGAAAAGGAGAGTAGAGAACCAAAATCAGTGTGAGGAGAAAGTTGCAAGTTGGCTGAATTTCTAATATAGCTGTGCAAAGGAATGCTCTTATACCTGCGAAGGGCTGGTTAATATTCTGTTTTCATTATAAAATAAAAGTGGCAAACTGCCTCTTAGGGCTGCAAGCAGACAAATCCACTAGGTCAATGAATAATCCCAACAGTTTTCATTTCATTGCAGGCCTCTTTGGAAGGGTAATTGTTTAGTCTTATTCTAGCATCTGTGGTTAGAATGTACATCACTTAGTAGATATAAAATAGTCTTCCCAAGGCCAGGAATATTAGATTTTAGTAAAGTTGGAACTGCAAATGGAAAGTCAAATGAAATAAGTTCAACCATAAAAATTTCAGGTGAGGACATACTCTGTGGCTCAGGCAGCTGAGACAACTGGGGTGTGGTCCATGTAAAAGCCTAAGACCTGGGTTCAAGACCTGGGGCTGGGGGTGAAAACTAAAATAAAAATAAATAAATAAAAATACTTCTTCCTTCTTCCCTCAGCCACCCCTGCCTCCCTTCCTTTCTTTAATTAAAAGCAAAATTTCTGGTTAGCACCTTGAATTTAAATAGTGTAGCTAAATAAAGATACAACAAATGTATTCTGGAAGAAAATTTGGACCCTGAAAAAATTAGAAATGTCTTGAATGTGATGGTTGAATAGAAACATGAAGCTTAATATTTATTTTGATCACTTAAAGGAATCTGAACTATCCATATAAACATATATATGCATATGTTTGCTATGTGTGTGAATGCATATACACATGAAATACTAAATTGCTTGGGGGAACCAAAAGGCTGACCAATATCTACATGGGTACACAGCCCATGAGTCATTAAAGCCACCACATAGGCAAACGTTTTAAAAAAAAAAAAAAAATCAACATTTAAAAAGACTGAAAATACAAAGTTTGAGAGGATACGGAATATGCAAAATAATAGAAATTCTCATGGGAAAGCAAAATTGCTTCACCAGCTTTGGAAAAAAAGCACAGCATTATCTAGCAGAGGTGAAGATATTCATACCCGTGCCCCAACAACTCCACTCCTAGGGATTTCTGCGAGGGAGATGTGCTGATGTGCTATCAGGAGGATGCTCTTAGCAGCCTGTTGGTAGTAGTTCCAGTGGAAAGAAAGCCAGTGTTTACTGAGGAGAGAATGGATAAGTAATTGCACTATACTTGCAAATGTACAACCATAAAGCTGATAAACTGTTTCTATGTATAGTAACAGATGACTGCCTACAACATAACATTGCACAAAGTCAAAAAGAGGCCTGCGCATGTATTTTAAAAACAGACAAACTTTAACAGTGACATGTAAGAATACAGATATAGGTGATAAAATTATAAAGCAAAGCGAGGAGCTGGTTATCAAGAATACCAGCATAGTGGTTAGGGAAGCGCCAGGGGGTTGTCATCATTAGGGACAGTCGGTGGGAGAGGGAAAGGTTTCTGGCCATACAGGTAGTACTCAATTTCTTGACCCAGGTGTCAATCACATACAGGGGGCTCACTTTATCATTATTTATAATACATTTTTATGTACTCTTCTGAAAGTATGTCCTTTTTCATAGTGAAAAATAATAATTGGTATCTAAACATGCTGTTTTCTGTATGACTTGTATGTCAACATATCTAAGCTAACCTATTTGAGAGAAGACTCTGGAAGGAGAAATGGAGCAGTCCACTGCAGAAAATAGCTGGACAATAGGCCATAGAAGATACTGGCAACAGGCTGGCTGCAGGGATCATGGTCTAGAAGGACCATTTCTGTAAGTTATTTTCTACAGACACCCAGATCAATTTGCTATGTCCTGGGTCTTGCCACTGAAGAGTCCAGTTATAGGAAGAGAAAAGAGATGAACTGGTCCTGTGCCCACCAGAGACTGCCACATAGAGTCAGCAAGTTATAGAGGAGAGACTAGGCAGATGGGAACCACCTATACCCACTACAAGACAATGTCAAAGTTAGAAAAACAGAAAACATCAAGATCCAAGAAGATGTGCATGTAAGAATACAAGCAAGGATGGGATTGATACGTTTTTCTGAAGATAATGAATCCTTCTTAAAGAATTCCCCCCGCCAAAGGAAAGCAGTTAACCTGCTTTGTTCTATAGACCACAGGACTCCAACACTGTGAAGGACAGGCCTCCTCAAAACCTCCAGAGAGCCTGTCCTAAACTGCCCAGAACAGACTTTCCAAGACGCATCACCTTGGCCTGCAGACTATTTCATACTAAGGTCTATCCAGGCCCTGCAGACTTTGAGAAAAACTATTATTACTCCCTTTATCTAGAAGACTGAAGATTGTGACAGGACTCAGATTTTGGATTATCTCCAGAAATAACCTTTCAATTGAGAAACCTGTTCGGCAGACTAGATATGTTTATACTGAGCATCATGTTTATTTTGCGATATACGTAACCCTCTCCTGGTGTCTCTCTCCAATATCCTTGCTGTCTTGGATTCCATTCCATTCATTAACTCATATAAATTCTGTTTTATTTGCTCTAGAATTTACAAGCATGTAAATTCTCCATAGGTATGTAGTTACATTTGTTCTTTTGCTGACATTAAATGGTCTGACCAGAAAGAACCTAGACTAGGAAGGTGGGCATTCTACCATTCCAGTAGGAATCCTAACCGCCTTCCTTTCTCATTCTGTATCAAGCAGCCAAGATAACTTAAAAAAAAAAAAAAAAAAAAAAAAAAAAAAATCCCACAAACGTGTGTGTTAACATATCCTTTCTACAGCCCTACCTGAACACTGAAATGGCTCTTAACCAAATGGTGAGAAATTGCACAAGAAAATCACACATTTATGAAGCAGAATGTGTTACCTCAGCTATGGGAGACTAGTTTGAAGACTGCATCATAATAAAATTTAAATTAAGCATGAAAATCTTTATTTATGAGCCAGGATTCCTAAGAGTAAGGATGTGGGTGCCTGCATCCATATTTCATTCAGCAGTCATATTAATCACAAAATAGTCAAATACATATTTGGTCTGCACCCATTCCTCTGAAGCCTAGAGCACTTTATAAACATTTGCTCATTAGCATGAATACAAAAGCATCTGATCACACCATGCTCCACAGTTACCACTGAGTCCACTCTAAAAACCAAGGACTTGCTTTGCTTTGAGCAAAGCTTCCTTTATTGATGGCTTCTCTGGATGTAGTTGACATCCACCCTCCCCCCTCTGATCTCATTATTCCAGATCTATACATCCTGACTGGCTTTGCCAGCCTCTAGGGCCTCCCTCCTCTTAGCACATAGTTGCGATTGTTTCATTGCTTCCTTTTGCCGAATCCAGTTATGTCTGGGCTTGGCTCCGTGTGCCTGATGTGTGTTTAAAAATGAATACCTAGTCCCCTGCCCACCCCAGCCCCTACCCAAGAGGGTCTAAAGCTCCTGGGGCCCATCATCTGCTAACCTCCTCCTGTTCGGGCCATTTTTTTTGATTCAGAGCTTCTCTTGAGGCCCTGAACAGGATGCTCCATTGGGCCAAAGTGCTTGGCTGACAAGTCTTGGGATTGTATTGGAGACCCCAGGTCGCCCGCGGGCGGAGCGGGCGCCTTTCATGAATCCAGGAGGTTGGGCCATGCATTCCGATGAGAGGGAAACGTGTTGGGGAGAAGGCAGGCCTTGATGTATGTCCCGATGGACAAAAGCTGCGAGTGTCAGCTTGATTTGCAAGATCAACATTCATGAGTTCCACCGCTTAGAAAGGGGGATTATCTGCAAACCCGAGCCTGAATGGAAACCATAAATAAGTGATTTCACACTACCAAGCAGGAAGAATATTCCCCCTCCTAAATTATTCTGAACAGCATGTTCGGCCCCTCCCAAGTTCCCACCACTGGTGAGCCGGAGCCCGGGTACTAACTTTAGTTGAGAGTCCTGAACATCTTAGCAACGCCTGCTTCACTTCCAACGATCCACTCCGGCTTTTGTTTGGTACTGCTCCAGCGGCCCATTCCAGGCCCAGTGTGCTCCAGGCAAGGCTTTCCCTTTCACCCTCCAGCAGCCACTAGAGCTTGGGTGGGGGCTGAACCTACTCCAGAGGCACGTTTAAAACGTGCTTTGCTGAAATACGCGTCCCTGCATCAAAGGCGTTGGGAGGGTCTTTCATCAGCTGCCCACTGAAGGACACGCTCCCAGCTGCCCTCATTTGTAACTAGGCTTACTCTGAAATGTAAATGTAGCCTCAGATGCAAAAGAAGGAAGGTGGTGGTCTTCCACTCCAGGCATCCAATTTCTCGTTTTGCCCAGCCATATGCCTCCTTTGTGTGCGTCAGGCTGTTAACCCTTTGAAGAACCCCTGCTTGTTCTTTTCCTTCTCCCTTAGGGTTGTCATCTGGTTGTACCCCACTCCCCATTCCAAGAGGTGGTTTTGTTCTAGGACACAGATGTTGGATGTCACTGGAGCTTTGAGGTGCTGAGAATGGAGTAAAGGCAAAAGCTGGTAGGCGCCTGCTGTCACCTGAGTACTGAGCTACAGCAACCCACAGATGTGGTCATTGTGTCTAGTTCCCTGGAAGCTCTGTTTCCGCTAGTTTTACTGCCGAGCTGCTGAGCCAGGAGAGGCAGTCTTCCTGGAGGGGCAGCGCAGGACCCTGAAGAGTACAAATAAATGGCTTACTACCCATCCCACGGCTCCACCCCTCACTAGAACACTAGAATGGTGTAGGGGTGTTTAATGCTGATGAATGACCCAGTTGGCAGCTTAGCAGGAGGCTTTAGAAGTGGATCCATTTTTAAAACTTTCCCCTTTTTCCTAGGGAGCCTCCCCTACTGTTAGGGAAAGAAGAGAGAGGGAGACAGAGAGAGGAAGGGAGGGGGGCGGGAAGAGAGAGAGAGAGGAGAGAGAGAGAGAGGAGAGAGAGAGAGAGAGAGAGAGAGAGGGAGAGAGAGAGAGAGAGAGAGATGTGTCTGTGTGTTGAGGGGGTGGGGGGTGTAACCAGAATAAGAGGAAACGGGGAGGGTAGGAGAGAAACGGAAAGGAGTGAAAAGCTATGTGACAGGCTTAGGAGGAAGCTTTGTTCCTGGAGGATTATTTTGTAAGGAAGGGCATGACCATGTTAAGCAACATGCATTTATCTGTACTGGGTAGAGGTGAGGGCCTGTAGGGGTCACCATGGTGGACAAAGGTCTACACACTCAAACCATGGGACACAATAAGGTCTAGGAAAGGAAGTGATATTAAGACGCTGTCCCCTGAAGCTGGACTGGGAGCAGAGCATACCTGAGACTGGGCTGCCTAGTGAACTGAGCTCTCCGTAAAGGCAGGGATCACTGATTAGCACCAGCTCTCTGGGGAAAGACGTTTGCTAAATGAATGTGAGACTCTGCAGAGAAGCCTACTAAGTCTCCAAAGCTCAGGGACATTGTTCTGGAGGCCTCCTGAAGATGCTGCCCTGTCCTAGGGGAAGCCCCACTAGAAGCTCTGTGGGAATTCCCTACCACAGTTCAGCCCCCCTGCACAGACTTACCCTACCGCAAACTGCTGAGGACCCTGTGTGGCAAAGCTTTCTCCATTAATGCTTAGGCTTTTTGTGAACTTGAACATTCGTATGCACAAGTTTACTCAATACAGCATTATAATAATTGCAAAGTCTTGGAAACTGCAAATGTCCATATAGAAGAGATTGGTTGTATAAATTATGGTTTACACACATAATGGTGTACTATAGGACTGCAAAAACCAGAATGAAGTAGATCTGTGTGAAATGATAGTGTCTTCCAGAATATATTAAGAAAGTAAAGTGCCAAAAAATAATCACAAGTATACATGCATATACAAATATACATATATTTCCATATATGCACAAAATGTGCTAACTCTTGTGAAGAAAAAGGAAAATTAGAAAAAAAATCTGTATCTTTTTTAAAAAAGAAGAACTACGGAAGGAATAAACTAAAAAATGATTAAACGGGATAGAATGGGTTCACATATAAGGGGTAGCTGGGGAACAAAGTGGAAGGGAGAAGAAGGAATAGCATTTGTCTGTTTTAGTTGTTTTTTTTTTTGTATAATTTTAATCTGGGGAAGTTTGTTAATGTTCTTTATATTTAAAAAGTAAAATTAAAATAAGTATGGGAGAGGAGAAATATACTAAAATGAAATGGAAAAGATGAACTTGATTATATATTTCTTAAAGGAAAGGTACAGGCAGAAATGAAGGCAGTCGCAGGCAAGCAGGCAGGAAGAGAGAGGAGAAAGAAATCCTTCATTTTTCATTTAGTTCTTCATATCGGTTGTTCCTCTCGGACCCAGGACTTGAACCAAGACCTATGATCTTCAGACATAGGTCAGGTGACTGACCTAACTGCTACTCCACCAGGGCACATCACAATTGTATTTTAAATGACTAATCACACCAAACAGAAATAATGAAAAACAATTCCAAGTCATTATGAATGAGTGCAATCTGTCAAACTTAGCTAGGGTGAGGGTTTGGGAGAACTTCACCTATAAGAAAATACTACACTCTTTTTAATAAGTGTGTTCTTGTAGTCACATGGGCAAAGGGATTGTGAAACTATTCTAGATGTTTTGCAATATTGAGCAAATAAGTATTCATGCTGATGTAGTTGGGAGCCAGGGTTCTCACTGTGGGAGAAGAGTTATAAATATGGAAAGGGGGAAGACACAGATGTAGGAGAAGTGGATTGCAATTGGAGCCATGAATTTGGACTCATGATTTCTGAAAAATATATGTATGGATGTTTATGTGTGTATGAATATAATACACATACAGCCTTGTTCTGTCTACTGAAACAAAAATATTCCAGTAGCAATGAGCATACTTATCATCCAGATCTTGCTGTCTAATGAAGTTTTCTGACTACGAGGATTTCCTCGGAGTAAAGGAAGAAGAGTTCCTCAGAGAAATGACTGTTTTCAGGGCTGAGGCAGGGAAGGTATGAGATGAAACTGGAACATTGTTTTTTAATGGAGGTGAGATTCACATAGCATAAAATGAGTGAACCGTTTTGAAGTTTACCATTCTGTGGCATTTAATACCTTCACAAGGTCTTACAACCACCACATCTATTTAGTGGGGAACAACATAGGCTAACATGTAAGGAAATGCTCAAAAGTAATGGGGGTGCGTGTCAACGGAAAGTGGAGCTAGGCCTGGAGGAACTTCCACTGCCTAAGTCTCAGACTATTTGACCAATAAAGTAAGGATAATATGAATTATGAATTTTTCAGGGTGGGGGACAAGGAGGCACCTATGAATCCATATACTAATAAGCAGAGAAATAAATGCATGAGAACAGGTGGGTTTTTTTTTTTTTAAAGGAAAGGTGCAGGCAGGAATGAAGGTGTGTAGGCAAGCAGGCAAGAAGAGAGGAGGCAGAAGCAGCTTTTATGTTTATCTAGTTTACATTGGATGCTTTCCCTCGGACCCAAGACTTGAACCCAGACATACGTGGCTTGCTGTCCTGGAAACTAATCGCTGCTCCACCAGAGTGCACCAGGGATGGTGAGTTTTGTATGAGAATATTGTTATCAACAGAATTTTGTCCTCAAATTCATGTGTTGAAAACCTAACTCTCATTGTGACTCTATTTGGAAAAAGGAAAGACTAAAGACTCTATTTGGAAAAAGGAAAGACTAAAGTGGTAGTAAAGACTACTACCACTAAATGCAGTAGTAGTGTGTGCCCTGGTGAAATAGTGGCTTGTTAGCTGCCTTCCTCGGGTGCAGGCCACACACATTCCAAGGATCCAGTTTCAGGATCCAGAGCAGGGTGGGGGTGGAAGTGGAGGAGGGATTGAAGGGATGGGAAACAACCAAAATAAACAACTAAATAAAATAGAATGCTTCTTCCTCTTCTTCTTTCTTGCTTGTCTGCCTCTGCTCGCCTTCAATCCTGCCTGAAACTTTCCTTAAAATTAAAAAAAAATAAATAAAAATGCAATAGTAGACTGGATCTTGTATTAGAATCATTACTGGGTATGATAGGCAGCCTCCATGATGGTCCCTAAAAATCCTACCTCCTGGTATTTGCACCCCTGTGCTATCATCTCTCCTGAATGTGTAGGACTTGTTGACTTTCTTATACTGAACAGAATATAGCAGAAGTAATGGGAATGTCACTTCCAGAGGAAGTTACAAAAGAAAAGCCCCAAAACTCTGAGGCTTTCATTCCATTCTGGGTGCCTGCTGTCTTACTCCCTCTCATTCTAAGGTAAGTCTCGTTGCGATGTCATGAGTTGCCCTATGGAGAGGCCCACTGGCAAAGAACTGAGAAGGACCTCTAGCCAACATTAGGGAGGCACAGAATCCGGTCAAAATCACGTGAACAGACTTGTAAGAGGGGCCTCCCCCAAACAAGCATTCACATGGATAACAGCCCTAGCCTACAACTTGATTACAGCCTGGTAAGAGGCAGAAGACCCAGCCAACCCACATCTAAATACTCAACCTACAGAAAATGTAAGATCACAAATGTTTGTTGTTTCAAATTGCTATAGTTGTAGTGATTTGTTTTGCAACGTGTATGACTAATACACTATCAGCTGACAAAATTGGAATACAGTTTTGTTGATTATATAAAAGTATTATGTCTGGAGAAAAAATAATCTCGTCAATAAATGGTTCTAGAAAACTGGGTAACCACAAAAAAAAAAAAAAAAAAAAAGTTGTATCCCTTTCTTACACCATCTACACAAATCAGCTCAAAATGGCTTAGAGACTTGACTGGTTAATCTGAAACCATAAACCTCCTAGAAGAAAACATATCGGGTAAGCCCCTTTGACATCAGTCTTGGCACTGATTTTTTTTCTTAAATCTAAAACCAAAGCAAAGGCAACAAAATGAAAAGTAAATAAGTGAAACTACACAGAACTAAAAACTTCTGCATAACAAAAGAAACCATCAGCAAAATAAAATGGCAATCTATTAAATGGGAGAAAATATTTGCAAATCACATGTGACAAAGGGTTAATTTTCAAAATATGTAAAGAGCTCATACAAATCAACAGCAGAGACTAAACACAGTTAAAAAAATGGGCAGAGGAACTGAATAGACATTTTCCCAAAGATAACATACAAATAGCCAACAGGTATACGAAAAGGTGCTCAACGAAGCTAATTATCAGGAAAATGCAAATCAAAACCAAAATGAGATGTTACCTCCAGCCTATTAAAATGGCTATTAAAAAGACAAGAAATATACCAAATGGAATACCATTCAACCATTTAAAGGATGAAAACTTGCCATTTGTGACATGAATGGGGATTGAAGACATTATGGAAAGTGAAATAAGTCAGAAAGACAAATGGAAATACCATTTGCAATAACTCAGACAGAAATAAAAATACAATTTGATTTCACTTCTATGTAGAATAGATATATTTTTAAAGACCAAGTTCATAGATACATGAAACATTGGTAGTTGCCAGAGGCAAAGAGTAGGGAAGAGGGCAACACGAGTGAAGGGGATCAAATATACACACTTTCAGTTACATGTGAAGTAAGTCCAGGGGTAAAATTTTTGCCATGTATAATGCGTACGTTTTTGCCCAAATTTATGAGGGAAAAATAAGGATGTGGGTACCACTAATTTCATATCTATATAAGTGTTTTTATTATTTTATTTATGCTTATGAGTTAAAAATGTAGCTCTAGAAATCAATAACAGTATCTGTATGCCAAATAATAGCCTGGAAAACAGTAGTTGGTTTTGTTGAACTTAAAACTAACTTGCAATGAATGGAATTTCGGTCAGTGATTCAAGGAAATGAAACAAAGAGTGACACATTGTTTCCACAGAGTAAGTGACTCTGACTTGTTAAGACAGTGACACTGACTTTATCACCACTGGGTGAGTAGTGAGACATTTCTCTTTGTACACTTTAGGTGGGAGCCAGCAATCTAGCTGATGTTTTTACAAAAATACAGTCACTGCAAGCTTTAAGCTAACGGTTACTAAAAATGGTAAAGATCCGGGCCATAGAGCTGCTGAGAGACACTGTGGTCCTCCTCCCACAGAGAGCCATCAGATTGTGGAGGAATAGGAAGAAAAACTACTTGCACCTAGCATCTGTTGTGATTTGTAATTATTTGTTACATAAAATTTCTTGTAACATAATGTTAAAAAAAATGCTAAAATTCTTTTATGACATGCACAAAAAAAACAAGGACTTAAATATAAACAAATCAAAATTTGAATTAAAAAAATGAAAGATTTTTTTCCCTATAAGTTTGGGCCAAAAACCTGGGTGTGCATTCTACATGGCAAAATACAGTATATAGCATGGTGGCTGTAGTTAGCAATACTGCGTTGCATACTGTATATGGAATGATGCTAAGAAAGTAAATCATAGTTTTGTGCATAGAACTATGCATGAAATGTTGCAAATACATGTGGCAATGGCTGTTAACTTACTGTGGTAATCATTTTACTATATATATATATATATATATATATATATATATATATATCTCAAATCATTACATTGCTTATTTAAAACTAGTCCTTTGTCCGTTGAAACTCAAAAACTAAAAAGCAGAAAGTCATCTGCTGCTAACTAGTTGTGTGATCTTAAGTGAATTTACTTTACTGATCCCTTTTCCTCATCATCAAAATGTAGAAAATTAAAATAATATCCTCACAGAGTCAGTATGACAATCAATGAAAAATACATGGGAAAGTACAAATAAATATTTAAGATCCTATACAAGTTGTAATAGGATGATGATTGTGGTAAACTGCATATAGTCCCAATTCTTCCACCCTCCCTTTGTCCCAGTCCTTTGTTGTACCTCTCACTGGGGCCAGAGTGTAATTTCCTAACTTTAAATTCTTGGTCTAGTCACAGGATTTGCTTTGACCAAAAGTACCTCGCAGATGTGACACAAGAGGTCTTTGGAAAGTACTTATGCAAATGACTTGTTCTTTGCTTCTCTACCAATATCTTTGAGAGGAACATGGGGCTAGCAAAGAAGAACCACCCCAGAGGAGCCCAGCTTAAATCACTGATGTGCAGTTATCTGTAAAAAAGTTACACTCCATAAAGTTGTAAGCCTCTAGATTTTTTATCATGGCATTAACCAACTGTTGCAATCATGATTTCTTTGAAAACACTTAGCAAAATGGAAATTTCCAATAAACAATACAAGATTTTGTCTGACTTTCAAAAGAGTGAAAGATGACTGAATTTTTCCCATTTTAATTGATTTTTATAATACAGCTATTATAAACACCATATCGCTAAATGATTCTCAGAATGCTTTTGCTGAGTTTTGCCAAACTCTTGTATCTAAAGTCAACCTATAATTATAATTCAACAACAGTTTGACAAAATTGGGCTATGAATAAATTCTTAATTACCATCTGATTTAACAAAGAAGTTACTTATATTATTAACAAGCAAGGGTTGTTCTGATCTTAATGTTCATTGTTATTTTACATTTAAAAACAAAGTGAAACAACTAAGGTATATGTTGGAACTTCACTTGTTCATCAATGACTGGAGTGCATTATTTGATCTATTTGATGACAATTTAAATATACTGGAAGAATTGCCTTCTCTCAATTTTGTGTTCTATTTACAAATAAAAAGCTACAGACACAATACACTTTGAACTTCATTAACGCTTTCTCACCACTTAAGTCTAGAAAATCAACAAAACAATAAAACAAGCCCTGATTTGTAATGTTTGCCAATTTCCATGGTGTAAATGCTTCTACCATAGATAATTTCAAGCTGCTTACCAAACAAAGTTAGTCATTATAGAGTATTTTGGCTATACAGACATAATAGACATAAGCAACTTCAAGAATACTGAATAGAAACAAAGTAGAATTTCGATATTAAATTTACTGAGGTTGATACCTTTAGACAGAAGTAACCATTCGATTTTAGAAGACTTCCATCACTCTGGAAAGAAACTCCATTTGAACCTATTAAGCAGTCACTTCCTATTCCTGCTTCCTCTGGCCCCTGACATGTACTAATCTGCTTTCTTCTCTATGCTGTGTATTTTATGTAAATGGAATTGTACAATGCCACCTCTTTGCATGTCTTCTTCCATTTAGCACAATGTTTTCAGGGTTCATCCATGTTATTATGTATAGTAGTTAATTCCTTTTTAATGTTGAATAATATTCCATTGTATGAATATAACACAATTTGTTTATCCATTCATCAGTCGATGGACATTTGGGCTGTTTCCACTTTTTGCAATTATGAATAACACTTCCATGAACGTCTGTGTGAATAAATTATGTGAACATGTGTTTTCATTCTTTTTAGGTCTATACCTAGGAGTGGAATTTCTGGGTTATATGTTAACCCTATTGAAACATTTTGAGATTCAACATTTTAATATGCTTTTAAGCTGTTATTTTCTCCAGAAGTACCTTAGTTCATTTTTTACCATTCCTGTCCAGTGTATGTTTGTTTGCTTGAATTTCTCTTTGTGGATTTATGATAAGCATACCTCTTCATGAATTGGAATGGTTTATGAGTAAAGATCCCACATACACACGCTAAGTCCACCTCACCAATGGATCCCTGCCTTTCCAGTGAAGTGCATTATTCTATCACCTGCCATTTCTTGTCTAGGATCTTATTTTATCCTGTCTAGGATCTTTTCCATCAATTCATGAGCTCCTGGAAAGCAAGTTTCATGCATTACCTTTCTGTCACATCTTTCTCCAGGCTTAGTCAAGTATATGAGCTAACTAAATGCTAAACAGGGGCTCTGTTTTCTACTTCTTTTATGTTCTTTATAGTTCTTATAGTTCTTAGATTAGCTGAGTATTTGGCATAGAAGATGTTTACTTAATGCTAAATAAACTGATCTTCAGTTCCTAACAGTTAGCCCTAAAATTATTTATAATTTTGAACTTCTTAGTCTGCTCCCACTTGACAAATATAGTTAGGATAATTAGTATATTTATTCCCTCTGGTACCCTGAAAAGACTTCCATTTTTCTACAGAGATACTATCAACACATTTAGTATCCATTTCCTGGTAAGTCTGATGGTGAAAAGAGAAAGAAATGGACAAGGCATATTTGTTTTCTCCTACACCATAGCAACTTCTATGAATGAAATCTGTCTCCACTTTTTTCAGCTTTTCCTCATGGTACCACTTTTCTCATCAATTTCATACTTTGCTGAGCAATTAAGAAAGAAGAGAGAAAATATGAAATTAAGATGATATTCTGGAGACTTTGGACTTCAGTTCTAAAATCCGCATCTGGATGGGCTCTCATATATTCCTGTTCTTAACTTTTCCAATATAGTCTTTACATCTAGAAATGTGAATACTACAAAAATACCTATCTGAATAGTTCTTTTCTATGGTCTAGCTGGGGAATAGTATACCTTGATTAATGATTATTCTGATTAGTCAACATTTACTATACACACAATACCCAAATCACTATTTTTTAAAGACTTGAACACGTGAATAAACTCAGTACCACAGTGGCCCTGATATAATTTAATCCTCTACTGATGATTCAGAAGGCATTTTAGGATATTTGTGAAATTTGATTCTTCTCTTAAATATGAACAAGAATTCTGGAGAAAAGAGCATTGTGAAGAGAAGAATTCTAGACCACAGAAGGATCATGATACTCAAACACAATGGTCATTAAATACTCCTTGATCACCATGAGGTAGCAAAGCAATGACAGAGTTCAAGTGAAATCAAAAGGTAGAAATGAAACAGCTCTTCTCTTCTTTTTTTAAGGAAAGGTACAGGGAGGAATAAAGGCAAGCAGGCAGGCAGAAAGAGAGGGGAGGAAGATGCATTTTATTTTGTTGCTGTTTAGTTGTTCACACTGGTTGCCTCCCATATGCACACCCAATATTCCAACCCAGGGGTATGTGGCCTTGGTCCTTTGGAGGCGACCGACCTAACCATTTCTCCATCAGTGCACACTAAGGTAGCTCTCCGAATCACCACATCCTTAAAGTCACACCTTCCTCTTCTCAGAATACCCAGCTCTACTTGTAATGAGACTTTTTATTTAAAAATAAAAATAGTATATGAATTTTCAGCTTGTTCATTGAAATTAAATACAAATGAAAAAGTACATGAGAGTTTTCCCGGGATCTTACCACTTACATTTACAAACTTAATCTTTACTCTTACCTTTGCTCAGATCTGTGTATCCCACCACTCAGCTTTTGTCTTTAGAATGAGTTGACATGTTGTCAAACTTCAACAGTATTTCTCAATCTAACAAAGGTAGCTATCAGGAGAGATTTAAGAATTCATCCCCAGTGGGATGATTATTTAGACAGTTATCCCCCAAGGTGTTCTCTCAAGAAATTTAGGACATAAAGAATATTAGGAGGCTGAACTGTCTTCAGTCATTTATGAATTTACTTTATTCCTTATGCATAACCAAGCTATTAATGTATCAGTATCTCTTTTTCTGACTTTAAAAGGACTATGAGGATGTAGTTGTGTGTCATGATTGGGTTAGAATTCCTAACTCAATAAAAAAGTTTTTTTTAAAGAAAGTCATTCACCAGTCAAGAAATCAAATTGTCAACTCTCTAACAAATTTGATCATGATGTCACTAGGCAATTGGAATATCTGAGTCAACTTTGCAAGCCTATCTGCATAGCTCACTTTCTTGCTTCCTTCAGTTTTTGATGTAATATTACCTCCTCTGAAAGCCTTTGCTTGATTGTTCTGAGTTATCCCCAACATACTCTATTATCTTGCTTGATTGTTCTTTCTACTACTTATCACTATCTAATATATGTATTGATTTTTTCCTAACCCTTCCCAAATATAAGCTTACTGAAGGAAGACTTACTCCACTGTTTGTGGCTAAGACCTGGAACCTAGCACTTAGATGTTCAATAGATATTTTCCAAATGAGGGAATAATTAATTTAACCTCATTGATAATACCAGGATAACATTTGTTTCATAAATTGTTAACATTAGACACAGCAAATATTTTGTTGAATACCACCATGTTTGAAAACAATGTGATGGGAAGCAGGAAGGGTCTGAGAAACAGACTGAGTCCTCAAGGCATTAAAATCTAGTACTGGATGCAGGATAGTCTTACATGAGCAATAACAGAGCCTGGAACAATTTCCAAAGAGTTATAGGTGAGCCCTACAATTTCTAAGAAATCAGAGAAGGGAATTTTTCTTGAGAATTGGGGGTGGTCAGGAAGACTGGGGGCAGGCTTGAATTGCACCTTAAAAAACAGTAGGAAAGCTAACCGCAACATTAGGGGACAGGTCCACGTGGGAATGCCCTTTCTTCTGACACAATTGCAAATCTGAGGATCTTTAAAACCAACTTGAATTTGGGTAAGTCACTAGAAAGATCCAGAGAACTCAAAGCAAGTTATTACATAATCAGAGTTTTGATTTATTCCAGGAAAAGCGTACAGATTAACATCAGCCACGAGAAGAAACACATAGGGCAGAGTTCAGGAAAAGTACCAATGAAATGTTTCTAGCTATCTTTGCCATATGGAATGAGCAAAGTGTAATTCCCTGTCATAGATGTGAAACTATATGTACCAAATAGTATCAACCAATCGGGGACACTCATCCAAGAAGTTTTGGTGTCCAAAATCTTTATTGGGATTCTATCACATAGACATCATTGATTTATCTATTTACAGTTCCTTGGAAAGCCATGTTGCTACTGTGTGGCCCAAAGCACTCACTCTAAACCACATTGGGGTGGCTCAAAATTCCAGCTTAAATCTCGTTGTAATTATCTGTCTGACTCCAGACCCAGCAATGACAACCCTACTAGGTATGACACTAAGGGTTTAGAGACTACCTTCCATAAACTGAGGGTAAACGTCAGACTGCTTTCTGTGCCAGATTAAATTCTCTTCTACACAGAATGAGAGAATTTAGATAAACGTATAATCAGAACAACAGAGATATCGCCAACGATGAATTATCAACAATTCTGTGACTACACTGTTGCAAAAAAATAGGAATCTGCCAATTTTGCAGAAAATTTTTATTAAAATTCCTGCTTTTGAGAAATGCAGGTGGATACTTAGGGTAAGCGTGTGTGGGGATTCAGAGTGTTTGGCATGAATAATCCTTATGATTTACTGTTTCTTTATAATTTTGTCAATTGTCTTCATATTGTCCATAAGATTTAGTCATTGTGAATACACCATTGATTATTTTCTGAAATTGTGAATTTCTTGATTTCTCAGATAAATTAAGCACTAAACCAGAAATGAATCCGGTGGCTGTTATCTTTTACTGTGTAACATACCACTCCAATATTTAATGACTTATAACAACCAGCTGTCTTATTTGATCCTGATTCTGTAGTTCCGCCATTTGGGCTGGGTTCAGATTGGCGGTTCTTTTGCTTTACTGTCGTCACCTGATGGTTGATGGGTCTGGGTGGTCCAAGATGGCCGCACTTCCCAACTTAGTGGTTGGTAGGCTGTTGGGTAGATGCTCTTGGTTCTCCTACCCATGACCTCTCCAGCAGACCAGCCTGGATAAATTCTCATGAAGGCAACAACCACAAAGGTAAGGATGAGAGTAGAAACCACAGACTTCTTGAAGCTAAGACAAAAATGTCTCAAGGCCTCTTTTCTCCTGCATTCTATTGGCCAAAGTGACCTCCAGACCAACCCAGAATCAAGAGGGGCCAGACAGCTGCAAAGAATCTGTGGCCATATATAAGTAGCCCCAATCTAATCACCTTTTTTGTAAATAGTTGGCTAGACCTCAGGTTTCACAGAGAAAGAAGAGTTTGGTGTAAGTACGAAACATCATTGGTTTAACTTTTCTAGGTTGCCATTTAAAATCCTTTTCAAAGCATTTGAATAGACTAGTCAATGTGTAGTGATACTTCCTGAGTTGTAACAGTTGGTAGATGTTTTGTTGTGTTTGTGTTTTATCCAGCTAGCCGAGTCCTGTCATAGTGGAGAAACTAGTATCTTTTAAGGAGTCTATAAAATGACTCCCCAGACTGTCCACAACACACATACCTAGTTTCAATGCCCTGGTAATGGAGCTTCAGAACCCCGGTGGGAAGCCTGATTCCCTGGGGAAGCAAGAGGTTTCTGAAAGCAATCCCCTGCCTCGTGGGAGAAACTTCCTAAAACAACTTAAGCTACTGTATAAAGGAAAATGTTTAATCGATATTGCAGCTAGGCTGTCAGAGGAGTTTAATTCCTAAGGATGGAGCATTGATTTGAGGATGAAACACACACAGGACCTGGACAGGCCGGCAACCTGTTAAGTTGGGTGTGAGATGTGCTGCTGGCTTTTACCAAAGCTTTGCGCTGCAGTGATACCCCCATGCCTTGGGATGTGAATTTCCAGGGAAGTAAATGAATCATTCAGAGAGCAGAATTAAATTTCAGATAATCTAAGTTATCTTCCATGATCTTTATCAATGCAGACCCGAGTCTTATAATAAATGCTTTTATCCATCTCTGCTTATTAAAATTTCATTTCTCCAAGTGACACTTCTCTTTTCTGGCTTCCCTGGGGAATCCATTGTGTTTGGCTTCATGGTCAGTGGTCAGCTCGATGGCTGCATTTTCTGATTTCTACTTATTCAGATTTTTCACTCCTGCTGCCATGTCTGAAAGCAGGACTCAGGACTGGAGCAATCTGCCTGGGTGCAGAGGAAATAATTAGGAACTGAGAGGAATCGCCCTGCTCATAACAGTCCTGAAACATTTTCAAGGCATTGACCTTGGAGTTTCTGCCAGTTGGAAACCATGGCAACCACTGCCTGCCCCTGGAAAATTATTCTCCTTACAGCAGCCCTGTCAATCAGCGCATGCTTACTCCACCTCCCAAAGCTGTGATTCTTAGTAGATGGCAGGCAAAATCTACAGTCCTAATGTGGGGATGACTTGATGTTTGAAGACCCAGAAAGATAACAGACTTTCCTTCTCCAACCCTGGTCCCCAATCAAATAACTAGTATTTATACAGCACGTAACATCTGCAGGAAGTTGGTAAAGCATTGTACACATATATGATTAGCTCATTTAATGTTTATAACAACTCTGTGGAGGGGAACTATTATCTTCACTTTACACAAGAGGAAACAAGGCACAGAGAGATCAAAAAATGTGTGTGTGCGCACACCTCGATGACTTAGCAGTTAAGCCTGCTGCCTCCAACCAGCGTGGTCTACGTTCATCCCAAAGACCCAAGTTCATAAACTGGGGCCGGGGGAACAACTAGGATGAACTAAATAAAACAGCAATTAAATGCTTCTTTCTCTCTCTCTTCCTGCCTGTCTGCCTGCTCTCCTTCATTCCTGCCTGCATCTTTCCATTACAAAAAGATATGTGTGGGATCATTAAGGCTAACTTTCTGGTCAGGCAACATGCTCCAAATCCATGTAAGAACCCTGTTCTGCCTTGCCCCTCTTTAATGACAGGAACATTTCTCTGAAGTGAGGGGAAACTGTGAACCTTTGCTAGTAAGCTTTCCCCCTGAACATATGCCATTCCTTGTCATCTTATTGTTCTGGGTCTAACTAGAAAAACAAAACATACCACAAACATTTGGAAAAGGAAATTTACCACAGGGCATTGGTTACTAAGGTAGTGGAGAAATTGGGGGCCAAATATAGGATGGCAAGAGCACTCCAAACTAGCAAAAGCAGGCTGGAAAGCAAGAGAAAAGGGGCTGCATTTCAGGAGTACAGGGACTGAAGTCGCCTCACAGAGTATTGGCTGAGGCAGCTGAGCCACAAGTCTCTTAAGTCTCTCTTTTTCCAGTTCATTCTCCACACCACCGCCAGACCTCTATACCGGTAAACTCTGATCAAGTCACCTAATGTCTTTGTTTACAAACCTTTGATGCCTCTCCTACCAGCCACCCCACCCAGTGCCTCATAGTCACTGAACTAGATGATTACCAAGCATACAATTGCTTTTCCCTTTTTACCTTTGTCCTGTTTGTCCCATCTTAAATGCTGCACCAATAAGGGTCCAAGCAGGGAAGAGATGTCACTCAAGTTCACATCCATAGGGACTGATGTACAAAGGGCAGGTTGCGACAGGAAAGGGGCATGCAAGGATGAAGACCTCAAGCAGTAGAATAGGGCTGGTCAGTGAAAACAAGACATTTCTACACTGTCTCTTATAGGGGTAGTATTTACCAGGACACAAAAGACCAGGTCTTGTCGAGGTCACCTTGAGAGGAACAGTGATCTTAGTTTTCATTTTAGACTGGGCAACATGCCTGAAGCAATTTTTTAACAGTAAAACCAGGAATAAAATACCCTAACTTTACTCCCCTGTTCTTCCAAGATCCTGCTGAGGCTTCTTATTTACTAGGACTGGAAGCCTGTGGATGCAACTCATCCAGGGCTGCTGGTCCCACTGCACCATCAGAGAGCAGCAGTAAGGGGTTTGGGCTCAGCAGAGGGCAAACAGAAGATTATCTAGTGCAAATGTCCTCTCCTCACCTAGTTGCTACAAATTTCTACCATCCATTCTTGAAGACAAGTCCAAGCCCACATGTCACTTCTTAGTGATGCTGTCAGCTCTCCCATTATCTGTTCCACCCCTGGTGCTGTAGGTGGTGCCTAATCAGGGCATGTGAGTCTGCACACTGGACAATGAGCCCCTTAAGCACATGCACCCTCTCCCTTTATATTTACACCTCATAGTTACACAGATATATTTATATCTGCACCTACTGCCAGCATACTCTTTGCATTCAGAAAACTTATGGTCAAAGAAATGAATGACTGAATGAACCATCTCAGATAATTCTTGTTATATACAGATGACACTTTTCAATAAGTTCTGAGACAATATCATCCTTTACACAGAGTTGCTCCCTCTTCACCACAGGCATCTGTGCTCTTAAAAATAAGAAAAAATTAAAGAACCAGATGACTAAAGTAAAACCTGTGCAAAACCAGCCAGATTTGATTAACTAGGAACATTATCCACCACAAATGGTTATTATACATGCAATAGAAAGACTTCAATAAAAATCCCCTATTTAATATCCCTCATCTTCTTACAGAGATGTCAGGATTTCATTTTAAGACAAGATTTCCTGTCATATCTTTTCTAGAGGTCTTAGTAACTGGGGTATAAAGATGAGCTTTATGATTCTTTCCCACTAACAATAAAAATCCTTTTAAAAATAGCTATGTACTCAGTTCTAGTCTATCTATCCAAAATGAGTTCATTTGTTTTTCATTTGATTTAAAGTTAAGTATCAGTAGGTCAACCATTTAGGAATAAGGCGATTTGTGATCCCCTAGCAAACTGAAAATCTCTTCTAAGAAAAGGGATTCAGATCAAGAAAGAATCTGGGTTTTCCTAATGCCTACACTTCAAATAAAGCTGATCGCTTCTTTTCTCTGGACCGATTAGGACAGATTGTTAATGAGGCAAAATTATGAGTTTAATCCTGATGGGAAGCAGGTGGCTCTGTGTTTATAGATTTGAAATGTTTGAGCTGAAAGAGGTCTCAGAGGTCATCTAATTCAATTCCTCCATTTTAAAAACTGGGAACAAATAAAACCAACACAACTAACGTCAGCGAGGTTAAGTGACTAGTGTCTTGTCAAAATTATGTCTGGGAACTTGCTTTTAACCCTGGATCATCACACATCCTCTAATTTCTGGAGGAAACAAATTTTCAAGGCACATCCTTTAATGGGGTGCATCCATGTTTCATCTTTCAACAAGAATAGCACACTGCTCTGCCATGAGATTTTAAGGACTCATAATCAGAAGATTCATTGAAGCAGGGGCCCGGTCATGACAATTTCCTTTGGACTCACTTGCATTTTGGTTCTTCACTGTGTCTGTGAATAAAGTGGCTCATAAACCCCGCACATTATTTTCCTTTAATGAGAACACAATTATGAATAAACACAAAGAAACGGGATGTCATGGCTGTTTTCTCTAAGAATACATTGAATTGAAAAATGTTCTACCACTGGCAAGCCTTCTGTTTCTAGATTAGCTAATAATCCCCCACAAGCTGATGGATACTAAGATCCACAGACAAAATTTAATTTTATTTGAGCTATGAGGTGACATGACTAGTTACTTGACAGGTCACTTACCTGATCCATACTCATTTTCTGAAGGTGATGCTAATGCGAGAAAGGAGACACAGGGAGAGAGGATGTGGAAAGCAGGTCCGGAGACGAGAGTAGATGAGAAATGGATATTTTACTGTTCTAGCTTTGTCAGCTGAATAATTTTGGAAATTTATTTAAGCCATTTGTGTCTCAGTTTCCCTATGTATAAAATAGTCTGAGTAGACAAATTTTAAGTCCTCTCTTAATTTTAACATTCAACATCGTTTTTGTACATAAGAGAACTAGTATAATAAGCCTGATCATTCTATAGATTTCACCAATGATTTGAAGGAAGAAAACAAACTTGAGTCGACTTCTGATTTCTTTTTTTTTTTAAGAGAGGAAGTAAGGGAGAGGAGGAAGAGCATTTTAAAGAAGTATATTTATTTTGGGTTTTTACCCCAGCCCTGGGGCTCAAACCCAGGTCCTTGGGCTGTACATGGTTTGCACACCAACATCTAGCAGCCTGAGCCATAAAGGTGCTCCCTACTTCTGACTTTAATGCGGTGATCTGAGCTAGTCTACAATTCTTCTCTGCTCAGAGCAACCAGTTTCAAGGAAACACTGTATACTTGTATTTACTTGTTTTGTTATTTTGTTATATTGTTACTCTGTCTTCACAGGAGAGGATGATTTAGCCAATAACGAGGGCGTCCCAGATTATAGAAGAAAACTAGGGGTGACGTGCTGAAAGAATTAAACCTGGACTGCAAGATTCCAATATCTACAAAATAGACTGAAATAACTATGAAATAAACTTTAGAAAATAAATACTCATCTTGACCAGGCTTGCCTTGCATATCACCTGGTTCACAATGAAATTTTTAGCAACTGAAGTTAGTTGGTCATTTCTGTGAAATACCTACATTCCAATATCACTTTTTTTGGGCAGCTTGAGTTTCTTCTGAGAAATAGCACTAGGTATCTTTGTCACCAGCCACCCCGCCCCATGACTATTTGTAGCCATTCATATTCATGGGGACTTCTGACCTGTAGGTAAAGAGAAGAGAAACCTTTTGAAAGAGGTAACAGAACCAGGGCCAAGAGAACAGAGACAAGGGACAGGTCTTTCTCTACATGCCCACATCTGTCCTCACCTCCATGGAAAACAATAAGGAGCCTTATAAAGACTTCATATAATTCTAGACACAAGTACCACCACCTTTAGGACCAGAGTCACGGTGTTATACAGAGTCAAGAAGAGGGGCATTTTGCCTCCTCCTCCCAAGGTTCTGCCCCTTGGCACCCTGAGAGTACGCAGCCCATGACAAAGGATCCTGGATTCACAAAGCAGTGCTTTCCCCAACCAGAGGCAGCTACCAAGCATCTTAAATAGCCCAGCAGAGAAGATGACCACAGGCACATTTGTCCCAGGAAAAACTGTCAATAATGTTTGGGCCTCACAGCAAGACTGAGATATTGTTGTTAAACAGACTGGGGCTCAGAGCTATTAAAAATTGTCAACTATTATTTCTGCCTCTTTACACAGAAGCTGGCTTAGTGTTCACCAAATATGCCATTCATTCCCTACACTATTAGTTTTACTTGCAGTGAAGTTTTACTATACGAATACTTCAGGCCAGTGGTTCAGGCCTATGGGCAGAAGTGTCATGGGTCACTTCTGGGCCACAGGTTAGTAGTTGGTGTCTTTCCTAGTCTAGTTTTTCCTTCCCCTTCAGGGAGAATCTTTAAGACTATGTACTGTAGGGGCAAACTCAGAGGAAAATTCTTGAGAACTTTCTGAATCGCATGGGAACCCAAATAAGATTGACCGCATTACACCATTGAGATTTGAGGGTTTTGTTACTATAGCATATGCTAGAAGTTAAGCCAACTATTGCTAGAAGTCAGTGTGTAAAGGGAAGACCCTCCTTTTTTTTTGCTTTGTAATGTAAGCCCTGTCTCAGTATGCCATCAAATCCAAGTTCCACCTGCTGTTCCTCTGCAGTCTCCATTCCCACCACTACATTGCATTAATTACCTCATAGAATGACCTCCTGTTCTTGCAACCTCCAGTCTTCCCCCAACTGGTCATTCTTCTCAAATCATTGGGATTGCCTTTGTAAAACATCAGCTATGGTGTAAAACAAAAACTTCTTAGAAGTTAGGCGTTTACCCCCATCAATGGAAGAGCCCAGGAGCCAGGTCACAAGGTTGATGGCACCCCAGCCCCACTGCACCTGCATCACCACTGTATCTGGTGTGCTTGCTGAGGGTCCAGATATCTTGACGAGGAAGCAGCTCCTCAGTCACCACCGCGACGAGCAACTTCCTTGTATTCAGACAGTTCAAGACAACTTTATATGCTCGCTCAATTTAAATATTATAAAAATCACTTCAATTCCCTGTCTTTTCTTTATGATTAGATGCCAAATTATATTTGTATGTGGTATCCACACTTCTTTATAAACATATTTTTAAATATTAATTTTGAGTTTTTAACCTGATGATCTGGAGGTGTCTGCATTTGAGTAGAGTCAGCCAGTATGTAGTTGGAGAGGTAACAGATAGTTGCTTTTTAAAATGATATGTGTATATCTATACACATGTATGTGTATACTGCTATGCATAATGTATAATATAAATATATAAATATCACAAATGTATTATTAAATAATACATATGATCACCTAAACAAATGCATTCTTTCAGTATTGCTCAAAAATGGTGTGCCAATTTTGGTGCCATCTTCTCTCACATAATTAGAGTCAGCTTGCTAAATAGAGAGTATCTCTTGCTCTTCTATGTAAAACCTACTGTCCCAGCCTTGATAGTTCTAACAGTACAGCATTTAATTAGTATATAGTTAACAAATTACTAATATAATTCACTGTGGCTCTTGTCATGTTGCACATGTGGGTGGTCTGCCTGTTTCGTGTTCCTGGCTGCTAACTGTGGGCCCTATGGGTGCTCGCGGTTCTGCTTTTAGTCTCCAAGAAATTCTGATGCCTTTGTTCAAAATGGCTGAAGGCCAGACAGGCCAGCCCTGTATTGTCCCTTCTCAGCTGTCTGCAGACACAGCCACTTGTCATGTTGCTCAGTGTTCTACTTGAGTACATCCTTGGACTATCCACTCCCTCTCTTTGGCTTGGCACTAACTGGCTGTATTTTATCAATTAAATGTGGCAGGGCTTTACAAAGCACATTACGCCCTCTGAGTCACCCTGCAGGAAAGAAAGGAATGAGTCAGAGATGACAACAGGGTTTAAGGCCACAGCTGACTGGCACAGAACCAAGGAACCACGCCAGACTTCAGCAAGGGCTCTCCTGCCTGGTGACTTGGCCCTTGGGGACAGGCAGTTTCTTGTTTGAATCAATGACAGTTATTTTTGTTGAATTAGAGGTGTTCTATTCCGTCCCTGATGGCACAAAATCAATACATCTCAAGATTTGGGGCAGGCTCTGGGGCTTGTCACCTCAGAGGAAAACACCGATTAAGGTCCAGACAACAGCGACGACCCAGTGCCAATATGTGGCAGGGTTAACGCAGCAGCAATCTGGGATCTACTGCGGGCTGGGACTCTTTGATTCCTAATCTCTGAATGGGGAGGTAAAACAGGCCTCCTGGAAAGTCTTGATGCCCGCTGTGGAGCTGGTAGTTAAGTTCAGGATCAAATGGCCACTTCATCTTCAAAGACTCCTGACGTCTCACAGCACTGAAGTGGACTAGGGTAGGGAGTGTTATTTTAATAGTCACTTGATAAAGAGCTCAAACAACTTTGTCTAATTGCCTTGTGCCAAGCAGGTAGTGGACCTGTCTTCTCTGTGTAGACCCCAACCGAATTTATTAGGAATTTTCCTAGGCTCAATAGAGAAGGTTTCCTATGAGATGTGGTCATCGTAGGGTCCCTGGGTAGCGTGTGTTCAGAGATCTGTCATCCACAACAACGATTTGGGCTCACGTATCAGGTTCCTCATTTCCTTTTCCCAAGTGCTCTTGAGATGACAGACTAGACATTAGATACACACCCCGGTTGAGCAGCAGTAGCCTCAAAAGGACACAAGCCAGATACCCCTGGGGTCAAGTCCCAAGTCCCCAGGGGCACAACCAGTGTGAACAATTAAATGAATGAATAAATAAATAAATAAATGAAGTGCATCTCTCTTCTGCCTGCTTGCTTACTACTGCCTTCATTCCTTGCTGCACCTTTCCTTTAAAAAAAAGAAAAAACGAATATCCATTAGAAATCCATGTTTAGCATGCTCTGGTGGCCCAGCGGCTAAAGCCACTGGACACCGTCCACATACATCTCAGAGACCCAGACTCAAGCAAGACCCGGGGCCGGAAAGACCAACCAAGATGACCAACAAGATAAAATAATATTCTCTCTGTCTGCCTGCTTGTCCACAAACCACCTTCATTCCTGCTTGCACCTTTCCTTAAAAAAAAAAAAAGGAAAGAAATGCATGTTTTTCTCTCAGTCTTTTGAGCAGCTGAAATGAGCCACAGAAGTCTTGGGAATGGCTCTGAAGTGGTGTCCTTGACACCATCTCTTTCTGAGGACGTATGTCAGGGTCTTCGTACCAGAAGACAATTTATTGACCTAATATTCTTCGGACTCGACAGAAATCTCCCAGTGCTTTAGCAAATCTTGGTATTATGCCAGGCAGAAAATCAGATGGAAGCTTATGAATTTTAAAATCTCTCTTTGATCACCCACTAATCTCCTTGCTCAGCTCAGGATGGTGTACATCAGAAAACAAGAAAGAGTGAACACTAGGATCTGGTAATCATGACTCCCATGCACCCAGAGACTCAAAGCAGACTTTGGAACAGATTTGAGCAGATCCTTTCCCCATGTTTTTTATTACTTTGGGAAGGTAACTTGACTTCTTTGGCTTGCACTTGGGTTCCTCAGCCAAAAACAAAATGGGTTCAGCTAAGAGGTCCCTAAGTATCCTTCCAGTTTTAAACATTTTTAGCAATTTTCTTTTGCATTACACATTGGTTGATACAACTTGCATTACTTGCAATTTTCTTGAGATAAATAGCAAAAACTGAGATTGTTCTCAGAACGTTTCCATTTTAAAAGTACATTTATATATTTTATTTTCATTTGATCTTCTCCTAAAATGATGTGCAATAGGTTGGCTAGGGATTACTTTCTTTCCTCCTTAGGGAGTACTCTCTTTCCTGCTTACAGATAGTAGGAACAGGCTCAAAGGGGTTAAAGGATTGGTCTATAATCTGTCTCTAACTCAAACTGTAATCAGCAAAACCCAGAATCTTTCCTTCTCTGTCTAGCAACCTATTTGTTTGGCACATTAACTAAAACTTGATTGTGAAAGTTCTGGGGAAGAAAAGGCTGCTAAAATATTGCCTATTACCAAATCACTGTACAGTGTGTAAATCAATCCCATCTAGCATATTCCATGTTTTTGTTAGGAGAGGAGGGGAAAAAGGCAGGGAGAAACTCTCATCTTACTCCCTCCCTTTAGAAATCCCCTGAAGCCTCTAGGGCTTTCCCTTTAAAAACAAAATCATCCACAAGGCAGAAGCGGTTTGTCATCTTAAGACCTTTGAAAGAATTGCTTGGAAAATGAGCTTTGACAGCTCAGCAGACACACTCCTGAAAGAGGCAGTTGCACTGTTCTCCACCATCTACCTTACTCTCTTCCAGAACAAAGGCTCAACAGTTGGAGGAAAGGGAGGCTTGAGCCAACATAAATAACCACCATCTAAACCCGAGCCTCAGAGGTTACATTTCTCAATGCTTTCCCGATTAGAGAAGGATGTTGATGGAAGAGGGTTGGAAAAGGTTATGGCAGGACTCAGATTTGACCTGGACACCAGGTGGGTGAGCATTGCCCTGGGTATAGCTTCTCATAATAATGAGGTGTAAGGTTTTGTTCTCAGGCACAGTCGTTAAACGGAGAGTAGCCTAAATGAATGAGTTGAGTAAAAATCTAGGCTCTGAGTCAGCACTCAGCGTGCTTGGCTGGGAAACACATCTGGTGCTGGGCACAGCTCGGACAGACCATTTATTTCTTATTTTCCCTTTCCTCCCTCATCTGGAAAAGGGGGTTCTTCAAGTAACATTCAACTGTTCTTTCTCCACTGTGTTAATGATTGAAAGGTGGACAAGATGAAATTAATGCCTCTGTTCATCTTTCAAATTATTGCCATGTATTTCATTGTTTAAAATCTCACCACCATTATTGTTTGATATCATTTATAGTATATAATCACATTTTTTTCTTTTGTTTATTTCAGCCTGCATTACTGTAACTCCTGTCGAGATCATCTTTCCTTTCCCTGAAGAAACCTCTCATATTCCTCTTTTCCCTTTCCTTCCTTTTATAAACAGTTCTGTCAGAGATGAAATTCTGTTTCTGTTTACCTGGAAAAGTCTTTATTTTTCTTTCAATTATGAAGGCTATTTCTCTTGCTTGTACATTCTCGAGTGGTAAGGTTTTTCAATCTCAATTGACTGCTGTTACTCAGTTTGGCTTCTCACTTTCACTATTCTTTCTTTTGGAAAGTCTTCCATCTGTCTAATTTTTGCTCCTATAAAGGTTATGTGTCTTTTGATCTGCCAACTTTTAAGATTTCTCTTTGCCTTTAGTGTTCAGTGGTCTTAATTATGCTATGTCTGAGAGTTATTTTCTTTGTATTTGGCTTGTTTGCATTTAGTGTATAGAACTTATGGAATCTATGGCTTGCTATTGCTCAAAAGTTTTTGAATATTACCATTTTCCTCTTGAAATATTGCTTTTTCCCCTTTTTCTCATCACCTTCTGAGATTCCAATCATATCTATGTTAGACTTTTCCCAGTGTTTTGTCTCATGCTGTTTTCTATACTATACTTTCTTTTTTCTGTCTGTGATAGAACTATGACATAGTCTGCAGATTTAACCTTATCAATAATCTGTTAAATTCACTTACTGTTTTCTTAATATAAGTTACAGAATATCACTTGATCATTTTTAAGATAGATTCCATTTCTCAGTAAAATTCTCCATCTTGTTATCTATTTTCCTGAACATAGTCAAACCTATGCTGGATCATTCCTATATCTGATTCACCTATGGGTCTTCTCTCTGTTCTGTTTCTATCTCTTTTTCTTCCTTTCTTTTTTTAAAAAATTTATTCTTAACAACTTTTGCTTGCTTGCTAGACACATTATATATGAAAAACTGGAGCAGCTCTGCATGATGCTTCTTCCAGAGAAAATTTAACTCTCTTACTCTACTCTTTGGCAGATAGTTAGGCTAGGGTCAATTCATCTCAGTCCATTTAAGGACTGAGTAAAAGCCCCAATTTACTTGTGATTTTTCTTTCTTCCTACTTCTCAGATGAGATCCTGGGGTGTTTCCTATTCAGACTATCCTGAACTCAAATTTTGTCTCCTTGACTAAGAGACTCCACTTTGATTTGCAGATGGTATTAACTTGATTTTAAGCCTTCCATCAGTCATCAAATGCCCTGAGGGGGCAAAACCTCCAAGAGTTGGCCTCACTTCTCACTCACCCCTCCTTTCACAGCTCTGAACCACACAAATCCTGGATGCCTGGTTGCCCCAAACTTGAATTTTCTCTCGATTTCTAGAAGATTGACAAGCCCAGTTAACTTCTCTCTCTCTTAAATGCCACCCTGAGCCAGCCTTTTCAGTCTCTCAGACCCAAACTAGCATATATCTTGGAGAAAAATGTGCAGTGTATAATGCTGGGGTCACATCAATGAGCTCCCTTTCTTCTTGGGATTTGGGCCCTCAAATCAGGTTTTTCTTGATTTGTTCCTTGATGCCTTGAAGGAGAAGATTTACTTTTACTACATCCTTGAATCACTGGCCTATTAAAAAAGCATCTAAGAACTTCCAGCATAAAGTAGGCAGAGTGAGTGACTGAGTGAGTGTGTGTGTGTGTGTGTGTGTGTGTGTGTGTGTGAGAGAGAGAGAGAGAGAGAGAGAGAGAGAGAGAGAGAGAGAGAGAGAGAGAGAGAGAGAAAATAATTCAGTACATTTTTCTAGAAAAGAAACTTTAAGCTGGATTTTAAAGATAAAAAGATACAGGTATAATCCTGCTTTCTGAAAATTCTGTGACACCCCCTTTGCTTTCACGTAAGACCTAACTAGTAACAATTTCTGATAACCCAAAGAAATCCAAAGAGGATTTTCACTTTTATGGAGAAAGACAAAAATAGCATTCAGCTTCTTGTTTTATGCTATTTTGGTTTCTGAAAGGTTTTATTGCAATACCATACTGTTGGACAGCAGCGAAATCCTGTAATTAAGTGAAAGTCATAGGCATTACAAGGAAGTGTATACATCTATAAATACATTTTTTCCATTCATTCGTTTCAAGGACTATTCTTCATGTACTTGCTCAATGCCATCCACAGGGCCAGGTGGCTATTGATGAAACTATCTCTTGGTGGTTATGGGACATGAAGACTACAGAGACGAATGGAAAATTAAAAGGCAGTATGATGAAGTACATAAGTATCTGGTGGGCGGAATGGATCTAGGTAGAAAACACCACAAAACAATAAGAAGTAAGGCTGGTAAAGTTGATGATAACAAGAAATGAGGTAAAGTGAAGAAATAAGTGGCAGGAAACTAGGCCTGGGGGAGAGGTTTGGACTGGCAAGGCGAGCAGCAGCATTTCACTCCAGGTGAGGTGGGGGTGTCATGTTCTCATCATGTGTAAGGAAGTCTGTCTTTCCCACAGTGGACTATTCACATGGACTGAAAAATAAACTAGAAAACTACAGAAAAAGACAAACACTATATGATTTCATGCACTTGTGGTAGATAAAGAAACCAAAGCAAATGAGCCAAGTTAAGCAAAAATAAACTTAGTCTATAGAGTCAAATTAGTGGTTACCAGAAGAGAAAAAGGAAGGGAGGTGGGCAAATAGGATAATAGGAGTCAATTATATGGTGAAAGCTAGAACTGGACTGTTGGTGGTAAACTTAATATACTATAAAGAGATGTTCATTTACAAGAATGGATACCTTAAACCTGCAGGTTATGATGCAATGCTCCTTTAAGATAATTTTAAAAATAGAATTGGAATGAAGAACTTCAGATTATCAGAGTAAAGCACATCACTATCAGAATTTCCTCAGCAAACCCTGGTGGCCTAGTGGTGAAGTCCACTGGACATCGTCCACATACATCCCAAGGACCCAGGTTCAAGATCTGGAGCCGGGAACAACCAAGATGAACCACAACAAAATAAATGAAGTGCATCTTCCTCCTCCCTCCTCCTGCTTGCCTTCCCACTCACCTTCATTCCTGACTGCACCTTTCCTTAAAAAAACAAACAACAAGACAAAAAATTTCCTCTAACTAGACTGTGTGAGTCAAATACCTCAGGCCATATTCTATTTTCAAATGATGCAAAAAGATCCAGAGGCATCAGGGCTCTGGTTCCACTTAGCTATCAACTGACCTTCCAAGTAAGTCCTCTTCTCCACTCTTTCAAATCTTTCTTTTCCTTCCATTGCCCTCATCCCTTCCTTCCGTCTTATTCCTCCTCCATTTTCATGTTTTTCTCACTTTATTGCTTTCATTCAAGCATCCTCCATCATACAGTTCAGCATCCTCTAAAAGAATGACTTCTGGTAAACCTCTTGTCACCCCTAGAGGTTTGCAAACCAACACAGATGTGCTAGAGTGCCCACAAGCACATGCCTTTTGCACCCCATTATGGTGTTTGGCTAAAGGAATAATGATGTGCTACACTGTCCCTAGTTTCCTTACTTTGTGGCCCTAAAGAGACAAATCAGAGAAGCAAGGCTGCACCGTGATCCCCTCCAATGACTGACAGCTGGTTGTGAGAACATCCCCTGGGACCCACATCAGCTCAGTCAGCTCGGCCCCACAGAGCATTCCAGGGTCAGCCTGTGCCTTACCCTCAGGGGCTCGCTTGCTCCCTCTCTCATCAGCTGCTTTTCTGCTGTTGAAAGCCAACACAGCTCAGAATATTAAACACTTGTGAGGCATTTTACATTTTCATGAATCAATCAGCAGTGAATTAGCTTTGAATATTCTCATGTAATATACTCCATGTTTCTTCACCGACATTTTGCAGATGGGCAGGGGTGGATTTATCATGAAATAAATTAAGCTGGGTCTGGTCTCTTATTTCCAGGGGCCCCTTCCAAGTTTCCAGGAGGAGCCCTGGCAGTTTTGTATTTGTAGTATATATTCTGTTTCTTCATGATAGTCTTTCCCCATCCTTAACCCATTGTATGAACTTGAGATACCACAGTAACTGAATCCACACTCCCTGAAGACACTAAAGATATTCTTATTTGGAGAATTACAAAATGAGAAGTAGCAAGACTTGGTTTCAGCAGGCTCAGTCTATGAGCATTTGCATCAGCTATTGTCCTGTGTTTATCCCTCATTTCAGGTGAGTAACTTTGAGAGTCGCGGTTTTTGGTTCCTAAAATATAGGCTATTTCAATTTTTACAAAGATCTATTTCTTGAGAGTGGAGGTCAGGAAAAGGTGTCTTGCAGAATTTCAACTACGGGCGGCTCGATCAATCAAGGGGTTAGCAGCTAAGTTCTGAAACCCAATATCAGATTTGGACCAAGGCCAAGTTTCCATGGGCTGCCCTAGCAGGTAACTGAGGGTGGTAGAACACTCACAGAGCAAGCCCTGTGTCTCCCAGGGGTCCTTGCAGAGCTGACTCTCACAAGGTCTCCTTGCCTGTGCTGTTGAAGCCTCCTTAGGCCTCCCAGCAGTTAGCCCAGTCTACCCAGCTCCCCTTCCCTTTCTCCTTCACTTGGGGCAAGACTTGCCCAGCAGTCTGGTGACTTCCCCAGCTTCCCCTGGTTTCTCCCTATTTTCTGTCTCACAAGAATTACCCTTAATAAAATCTTTGTACATTGAGTCCTGTTTAATATCTGCTTCAGAGGATGCAAACTGAACACACTGAATTAATAGGAAGAAATAGGACTGGATATTGGAACCATTCATCAAAGTCCCACTGAATTTTCAGGGATCTGAGGAAATTAAATTTTGAAAACAAAAATAGTCATTGTCAGATGCCTGCCTTTCTTTCACTTTTGCCCACACTTGAAATTTCCTTTTCTTCTCCTCCACCTAAATCCTGTTTATTATTATAAATACTGTTAATTGCTGTAATTATATATTGTAGTTCAGCTCCCTCCCACGTCTTCCATGAAACCTACTTTGTTCTCCCTCTTCTGACTTCCATGGTCCTGGTTCTATGAACTTAATGGGGATCACATCATGGCAACCCACAATGAACTAGTGGTGATCAGCCAGTCTTCAAACCTCAAAGCCTTAGGACTCAGGCTAAACATCTCTCTCACCTTCTGCAAAGCTTGTAGATCTGTGTTTCTGAGATTCTATTTCAGTGACAGCAAGAACTAATGTATATTTTAGGAGATAAAGCTTCCATGGTCAAATAAATTTGGAGGAAATACCCACTGCATGCAGTGGCCCTTTCTCGGATATTTTGATGCAGAACTAGTATACTCAAGTCTTAGTGGGAATGAGGTTAACACTGCATTTTTCACACTTATTTTATTATGGAGACATTCTTCCATAAAATTTCTATTAACAGTCACAGAATTCATTTAATTTTTGCAACACAAATTGAGAACAGTTTGAAATGATCCTTTTCAGGGAAGTTGCATCAAAACACTCTCTGAATATATTTAATGGGGTCGAAAGGGAAGCAAACCAAGTATTAACATTGACAGGTGGGGAAACCTTTGAACTTCAGTTCTGAGATCAAAAGGAAAAGGGGCCAGGAGTGAGCAAGGTCAAGTGTGCAAGGCAGCAATGGGAGATGCAAGTCCAAGGCTAATGTGAACTTTCTTTTTCACTGGTTCATGTGTAAAGGGAATAGCAACAGGTTCTTTCTCCTTCTTTCTGTACAGAAGCACATAACCCTCACTTGTAGGAAATACCCTTCAAAGAAAACCCAAGCATTTCTGATTCTCTGTCTCACTTTGCAGTCTCCTTAGCATTCACCCCTCTCTGCTTTGCAGCTCGATTATGAAGCAAGAGCAAGGAAAATGTCTTACCATTCCTTAATTCACCTGAACACTTTTGTATTCCCTCTTTCATTCATTTAATAAACATTTATTATGCCCTGCAAGGTGCCAGATGCAGTCATAGTGATTGGGGTATAGCAGCAATCTCACCCTAAAATATTCCTGTTCACATGGAACTTATATTCTAATTGGGCAAACAGACAATCAACCAAATAAGCAAACTGATATATACCAATATTAATATAAATGCTATGAAGAAAATAAAGCAGAGTGAATGACTAGAGAATGTACTAGACAATAGAACTTAGTAAATCTCAATTGACTGATTAGATATGACCTTTTAATTGCCTCAGTAAGTCTGCTGCCATTGTAGGGGAGGGAAGAGAGGAAAGATTTCTCCTGGCTTGCACAAGTGGGATCATTTTTTAGAACATGAGAAAACCTCACTGGGGACAATACTTGGATGCTCTCTATAACCCTGTGCCTGCTATTCACTGGTGAGCAAAGAATCAAACACTCCATCTGCAGCTGTCAGAGCTACGTAGTTAGCACAATTCCTGCGGTTATTTATGAGCATCTTGAAAATGCTGCTACCTTTCCCACATCCCCCTACCCATTACCCCTTGTAATTACTGCAATGATTTCAGATTGAGATGTTAAAGTCCGAAATGTTTGCAAAAAAAAATTGGCAAGCTGTCACTTCAGAATACCCAGCTGAATTGCTGAATGAATAATAATGCAAAAATGCTTACTGAAAGAAGAATAAATAAAAGTTCATTGTTGTGCAATAAATCCTTTTCTGTAAAAACACCACTGAGGAAACTGGCTCTGGGTTGATGACATTTCCCTCCAAGTATTCAGCCCATTTTATTTAATTCTCTGCTCGGCTTTATTCATTTCCAGAAGCTGGTGGATGGTCCTACCCTATTGTTGCTCATGAAATATTAATGCTACAGGAGTATATGGGGAGAGATGCCAGCTACACGGCTGTTGATAGGAGCCAGCAGTGACTAGAATAAGTGATTAGTTCAGAAAGTGGCAGGCAAAGTGAAGTGTGCATGGTGGGCTGAGAGGCAGTTATTTTATTATCCTTGAACCAAAAGAGAAGGATTTTTTTTTTTTTTAAAAGAAAGGTACAAGCAGAAATGAAGGCAAGTAGGAAGGCAGGCCAGCGCAAAAAACGAGAAAGAAGCCTCTTTTGTTTTATTTAGTGTTCATCTTGGTTGCTCCCCCCAAGCCCTGGGACATGAATCAGATCCGTAGGATGGATGCGGCCCTTGCGCTTGGCTGGAGGTAGTGTTCCCCACCGCCACTCCACCCAGGCATGCTGAGAAGGTTCTTTATCTTAAACCTAAAGACCTAGATTTAAGGGTCTCCATCTTGCCCATGCAGGGAGTTCTATCTCAAAGGGGAAGGACACTGAAGGATATCTATTCTCTTCACCATACAATCCACTCAGGTTGGATTTGAATCTTTCTGGAAGGTTCTACATTGTCCCTTATGCTTGCAGTAGACTTTGGGCGATACTGTAAACCAGAGGTCATTGTCATGCCTGAGGAATTAGTAAGGCACTTAGATAATTAGGTAATAACTACTCTTCTACATAATCTACTTTATCCATATATATAAGATAGATAGATTGTAATTTCATTTGCTTCCTCCTGAAGGGGCTCAAAATACATCACCCCAAACTCTCAGAATTGATCTCCTGGGTGCGCCCTGGTGGCCTAGCGGTCTAGTACACATGGGAACAGTCCCACATACATCCCAAGGTTCTGAGTTCAAGACACAGGCTCGGGGGAACAACCAATGTGGACAGCTAAATAAAAATAAATGCCTCTTTCTCATCAAAAAAAGAAAAGAAAGAAGAATTGATCTCCTGTAGATGCTGCACTCTGACGTGAAGATTATTTTGAGCTGAAAGATGGCAACCAGGGAGCTAATGGTGACGCTCCTGCCTTTCTCCTGTTCATCCCTTCCCTCAGTCAAAGAAGGGGTCACCGCTCCCTAAACCTCTGTCTGCTCCCTTGTGCCCTGAACATATGTTGTAATGGGAAGCGTTTAATTTAGAAGTTTGGTTTCTCAGAAGAGAGGACGTGTTTAAAGATAAATTATCTTTAGTTTCAGAGTAAAGATGAGTCATCCCTTTTGATCATATGAAGACCCCCTTCCTCTGTCCTTGATGCACGAGGTCTTGTTCCTCAGGCTTCAGCACAGGACGTAAGTCTTTGGTCCGCCCCAGTTATCTCAGAATTTACAGTCATGTCAATTCCCCATATGCATGTCATTAAATTTGGGCTCTTCTACTAATTGTAACTGATATTAATTTGCTTGTTCATCCAGCCTGTGAAGACTCTCAGAGGGATGGGGGGAATTTTCCCCTTGCCCTAATACCCTAAATAACGCTAGGAAGTATGATTATTTTGCCTATTTTAAAAATGAGGCAGTGGAAATTCAGAGTAATTAATATGCCCAAAGTCACACAGCCAGCAAGGGGGTGAGCTAAAATTAAAATGGAAGTCTCCCTGACTTAAGCTTTCGCTGCTTCGTATATACCGATATTAATCCTTAAAGCAAACAGGAATTTGAATTAGACTGAAATTATGGTCTCAGGTTGGAGCTTAAGCTACTTTTTCAAATAGTATCCTCTCTTCTTAATCAGGTTCAAAAAAGAAGCAACAGACAATTTACATCTCCCTCCTTCTGGGCCACCCTCCTCCCCATGCCCGCCCCCATGTCTCCTAATTGTTTATTATGTTAATCTTCCCAGTGACTTTTCATAGTTTTAAGCAGCAGTGTATTAAATGAAAGGAGTGCCTTCCTAAGAGTGGGGTGACTGGAGAGAGTTTTATTCGAATGCCAGTGGGGCGGGAACTACGGTATCAAAATGGTAGGCCTGGCACTGTCTAGTCTGCTTGTTCAGATTTAGATTCAGCTCATATCTATCAAGCCTTTAAGAAGTGCCTAGCCCCAAGCTGCTCCTTTCCTTCTGCATCATGCTCAGGATCTAGAGAGGGAGGTAGCCATTTGGAAGTACAAAAATGGTTTGTTCATTCTGCTTTCAACAAGACTAAATTAGGGAAAAAAATGTTCTGTTCAGTAATTTCCACAGTGCTGGGAATTCCATACTTTTCAAGCCCTCTCTGTGGAAGCTGCCTACTCATTCCTGTTTCCTGGTGTTTGCTAATTAAGCATCTTTAAAGCAAGAAAGTCAACTCATTTGCTAAAGGTCACCAATGTTTTCTGTATAAACCCAGAAAAAAAAACATCAAATACAAACCTGACACCATAATTTCAATCTAATTCAAGCTCCTGCTTGCTTTAAGGATTAACACCAGCATGCATCAAGTTTGCTAATACCAGCGCTGAGGACAATGCCAACAATCATAACACTCAGTATGATTCTGATGCTAAAAGTTTTTTGTGTTGCAACTTCTTAGGTTTTATCAATGTATCGAAAATCACCAAACTTTGTCACAATTTTTAGAAATATTTCACTGAATGATCTGAAGCAATTTCTTATCAAATAGTACTACAGGTAAAATGTACATGTTACTACCTGCAAGATAGACAGGAAAAAAATAAGCACAGAAAAAAACTTAATAAAATTAAGGATGAGATGCTTTCAAATTGAGAAAAGAACTGGAAAGTCTTTCATTTGATGCACCTTTGTGTTCAAATCTATAAGCCATATTTATCATCTCACTTTCTCCTTTCACCTATTTTTCCTCTGTATTGTTCTATTGTTACTTTTCCTTTGTCTCTCATCTTTCACTCTCCTTTTCAGCATACCAAACAATGAAAGAAACAGCCTCTGAGATAATGATTGCATTATGAATTTGGTTTGTTTTCTGGGATTCTGGTTCTGACTTAACATATTAAAGGAAGTGCCAGGATTTCATGAAGGAATGAGGCTGTCAAGAAAGAGAACATCAACTCTGCAGGTAAGCTTGAAATAATTTGCATTTGGAGCTGTGCTTTAGGGATGTTTGATCCAAGCTCTTTCATGAGGACAGAAAATGAAAATGATGTGTTTTGTTAGTTCAAAAGTCATATCCTTATAACAATAGGGAGAGCAGGAAGCTTTTCTAATTTATTCTATGGAGCCATCAGTATATGGAGTCACCTGCACTCCTGGACCACTGGGAGAGCATTAATTGACTAAGAGAGGGCACCCTTATTTTCTAGGCAGCATCATGCATTCTTCTGAAATGGCCTCTCCTGACCTGGGTTCTTCATCTTACCCTCTCACAACTCCAGTTTTCACAAGAGTGTGAATCTGCTTGTCAGAGGTCAGCTGGTGCCAGATGGAACTGCTTTATTCCAGAACCTCACTGAGTGCCCCCTATGAGGAAATTTGAATGTGGATAATTTTAATGTGGACTCCTTGGAGAGCATCTCAAAGGCATGCTTGTGAGATTCTGTCTATTGTTCAAAGCAAGTAGAAGAAAATACATATTTGCACTGTGTTGCAAAAATGGAACTAGAAAAGGAACTTGATTTTAATTCTCCCACCCAGGGCTTCAGATGCCAATAAAAATGGTCTGGAATAAACACCCACTGAGTGCCTCCTGGAAATTTGTTTTCTTGGTATTTTATATTTCCAGCCCTCAGTGTGCACTGGCATTGCTGGGCTCATTTAAAGAGCCTGGAGGCACGTGCTGGTGGCTTAACAATCAAGTTTGCTGAATGCAAACATGCCAAGGACAGGGGTTTGTGGCAGTGGGGGGTGGGGCACAAAACCAAGAGGAAATCTTCAAATAAGATAAAACCGCTTCTTTTTCCTCGTCCTTCCTGCCTGTCTCTGCTTGCTTTTTTTCCCCCAGCCTGTTCCTTTTCTTTAAAATAAATAGATAAATAAATAACTGGAGTCCATGGTTTCCCCAGAGTGGCAGGTACTTGTGTGAAAGATTAGGAAATCCACAAATGCTACTCTGTAGGGAGTAAGCTGCTCTTCCTTTCCTTCTTTTCTATAGTCCCCTAGAAAGATTTAAGGTCTCTTGGTCTTCTAGGGAAGGGTACTAGTTCCCATTCTTTAGGGTTCCATGACCCTTGGGCCATCAGCATCTACCAGGGAAACTGGAAGAATGGGTTATGAGGAAGGAATAGCTGAAGGAGAAAGCGCCACAGGGAATTGGGAATTTCCTTTTTTTTTTAAAGGTGGACCTTCAAGAAGCCTGCCGGGAGGGCGGAAAGTTTTTGCACATTCTGTAGCTACTTAGATGCTGAATCATTTCTCTCAATTCAACTTTTGCAGGAATGGACACGTACAAACTCGCACCACTGGTGTGTCCAGACTGTGCAGTGAGAGACTTAACTTCAGAAGCATCTTGTACAGCAATTGAGATTTCAGAGAAGGTCTGACTCTGTCTGTGCTTGGGATTCAGGCTGGACCCCTTCTTATGTAACCCCTTGTCAGAAGCCCCACAAGAGCAAGCCTCAGACCAGGGATTAAAGTTCAACTATCAGGACAGTGAATTGCCTCTGGCTCCAGCACCCAGTCGTGGATGCATCCGGATCAATAAGGAAAGCTGATGGACGAGTTCACATGTGGGACATGGAGTACGTGACCAGCACAGACCCTTCACCAAGAAACAAAAGAATGACATCGGTTGAAGAAGACCACCAATAACTTCAAAGGACAATGTCACCTTGGCCAATCAGGAACTGAAACCTGGTCTGCGGACTCCTCTCTCCATCTCCCTTCCTCACCATGTGGGATTTTCCCTTAAAAACTCAGGTACCCCCACCCCAAAAGGCATCAGGTCAGCCTCCCTTGGCTGGCTCCATCCTCTCTCTCCCTCTGTTCCCCACTAATGGAGGTCTTAGCCTCCCTTGGCTGGCTCCATCCTCTCTCTCTCTCTCTGCTCTCCACTAATGGACCCCCCGACTTGCTTACTCACTACACCTGTCTGGTATGTGAAGCGACCCTGAACCCACAGAGTCTAGACCTCCCTTCATTGGCTCCATTCCTTTACCCTCCAATTAAATCTCTGCTTGCTCACTTGCCTAACTCTGCTGTGGATTCTTTGAGTGACCCAAAAACCCCCACATGATGGCGCCGTGACTTGGATATTGGGGTACAGGTTCCACACTTGGGGCTCCCTCACCTCACTCGAAGGGCCCCTAGACCAACCCGATATCCAGCGAACTGCTGAGTCGCTCAAGGAACCCTCAGTTAAGGATTGAGTTGAGACTCTCTGCTTGCTCACTTGCCGAACTTTGCCATGGGTTCTTTGAGCGACCCGAAGACCCCTACACCCCTGTGGACATTATTCACCCTCTCTACACCCCACTTTGCAGCATATGGTTAATGCCACTGAAAGGAGACAGGTCCTAAAGGCCAGTGGGGACAGCAGCAAGTTGAGATGAAAGACAATCTGTCGCCAGGTGCTTGGCCATGTCCTCAAAATGGTTAAGACAAACTAACATAACTCAGTGTGCTTCCTTTTAGGAGTCAACAGATTACAGAAGACAATGATACACAACCTGAGATTAGAAAAAAATGGCAGCTCTGAAATATGCATGTGAGAACTATGGGAACTAGCCAGACAAAATGGAGACAGAGATAACAGTCAAGAAGGGCACATTAAGTCTGTACCACTCCAAGCCAATACAGCTCCAGTCCAGACCAAATTAAAACTGGAAGTAGGCATGGTCCCCTAATCCAGAAGTCTGCAGACATCAGAGACCCTTCCTTCCCCATCCTATTCAAAAAGTCCCTATGTGGCAGTGAAGGGTTGGAGGGGTATTTTGAGCAGGAACTCTCCTCTCTGTCTTGGTCAAAGAATACATTTCTTTATTGTCCTCCATGTGACCCTTGATCTTTACTAGCAGAGGAGAAGGAGAACCTAGGCCAATGTTAGTAACAGCTCCTGACTCATCTCCACTTGGAGGCTGCTGAGAGCTCATCACATGTACAGAGAAAGGTCAGAAGTTAACGCTACCCTTGTGGAACCAACAATACACACTGTAAATTGTCGGCTGCAACTTGCCCTATATGCCCCCTTCTATTCGGGAGGTATTTTATTTGGCTTGAATGACATTTTAAAGCATATGGCAGCCACCTAACCTGTCATGCTCCTTGACCCTTGGCCAGCTCACCATCTTACATTCCCAAGTCACTTTGCTTTCGGCTTCAGTACTGTTGTCAGAAGGAGGTGAGACTCAGGAATCAGGTGCACTGGTATGTGCTCGAGAGGATAGAAACCACAGAGTGAAATGCATGCTATGGCGGGTGAAATCAGTGGAGAACCCTCACCAGCTTGTAGCATCTGAGAAAGTTATGGAATCAATCATTTTTTGTCTGCACGTTAGTTTGAAAGTGAGAAGGGAGGCTCTCAACTAGGAATCAGCGAAATGCTTTCTTTATAGTGATATTTGCTGGTACTTTTTAGGTATCTGTTTCAAAGACTAAGGTTCATGACATTTTTTTTTTTTTTTTTTTTTTTAATTTCCTTCCAGACACTGCCTTTAAATGGACCTGGGCTGTGGCCTCAGCCACAGATGTAGCCTTGCCTGGTCGCAGCCTGAGACCAGGAGATTCTCAGTGCCTGCTGCCTCCCACACTACCTTCAGCCCCCAGCCCCACACATGGAATTTGTTAGCTAGCCAGATAGTCACGTGCCCTGGAGCTACTGCGGTGGGGCATAGACCCTCTTCCATATAGGAGCCCTCACAAACATTAGCAGGCAACTGAGAATGTGTGGGTGAGGGATGAGTGCTTTGACCCCTTTCATTATTTCAGCCAGAGCAGAAATTAAGCAGCCATGGTACCATCCAATCACAAGCACGTTATCTTCTTTGAGGTTAATAGTCAAGTTTTTTCTTAATTTTTCATAGAAACATATTTCAAAGAAAACAAGCATGTAAAATGCTCAAAGAGGGATTTTTAACAAAGGACCTGCAGACATAGCATAATTATCCAAAAGAACCTTCCATCACAGGAATTTTAAATACTACATAGTTTTCCTCCCTTAATCAGACAGGGAGCTACTTGAAAGAGCTCTCAGGTCTGGTCATTTCTTACTTTTAAATGGGAGTCAAAAGTCACTCTTCATTGATTTCAGCTTCTTCCAAGGAGAGAGTAAAATTCGGACATGAGGGTGTCAGGGGCACAGCCTTCCTAAAACTTCCATCCTGGAAGTTCAAGCGTTAAAGAGCCTCTTGCATTGCTCCCTCTGCACCCAGAATTCCGGGCGTACAATCTCTCATAAAATAATCAGGAAAAGCACTGATTCACTGAGAGTCATGTCACACAGCCAAATTTAATGTAAGGATTCAAGGTTTTCATTGCCAGAGTTCAAATGCCAAAGTCATATTCCAATTTCCTATTACTTGGAGAGAAAGAAAAAATGAGACCCTGGGATTTACTAAAAAGTTGGAGGAAGGAAATAACAGATATGGCCTGAGGCCTTTTTATCAAATATGATTAGATGTAGCAGCATACAGCAGAAATCCCGAAGAGCAGTGGTTTCACAAGATAAGGGTTTTTTCTCTCTCAAGAAAAGGAAATCGAGGCACGTAGGATGACTGAGTTAATGTCAGAAACCCAGATTCTCTCAATCTTTACGTTTCACAGTCCTGAGGACTTGGCTTCTATCCCCAAAGTCATCATCGCTCACAAAATGGTCACAAAGCGACAGCTACAGGGTGAGGTGGGATCAAAGTGTGCTCTTGTCAAATGCAAATCCTCAGTCCTCAGGCCTCACTCCAGACCAGCGGCATCAGAAACTCGCATCAGAAACTCCCAGGTGGGGGCCAGTGTTTGGCCCTTTAACAAGCCCTCCAGGTGAGTCTGGTTTACCCTCAAATTAGAATCCTTAAAACTCAGGAAGCAAGGGTGACAGATAGGTACCCACTAGGCGTGTCGGGTCCTGTTAAAGAGGCTTCCCAGAAGCCCCCCAAATGACTTCTGGTCTCTCTCCTACCCCCCCCACCCCGCCCCAACCCTCCCTTCCACCCACGACAAGCAGCAGGTGAGGCTGGGAAACACAGGTTTTAACTGACTGCCTGGCCACTTCTAGCAACATGGAGATGCAGTCAGGAGAAAGGGTGGTAGCTACCAGGTGGGTGATTAACAGAATATCATAGCAGCGTACATTTTGATTATTTTTTGAACCAGGCATATTGGTCCAACTATTGTTTTAGCGAGTAAATGATGTTTTCCGTCTGCAATTTCGTACTGCAGAAATACCATCAAACACCTGGCAAGAGTCTGTCCAGCTACATGCCTACACTCCTAAAACGATTATAGTTTTGGTTGCCGTTGCTTTGTTTTAATTTTAGCAGCATTTGGTCTACTTTGAGCCGACTTAGCATTTTCTAAAGTAGGAACAGTGGGTAACCAACTTGGCAGAAACTTGTAAGAGTTACTTTTTGGACATGGAGTCACTCGTCATTAATTATTGTTAATAAGTGCTCTATCTCCCGGAATGACAATATGTTTGTTTCACGAGAACGAAAAACAACCAAAAGAGAGTACAACCAGATTCTAACTCAGCATAACACTCTCACCCACTCCCCCTTTCTCATGAATAGTCCCCTTTTAGAGCAAAGGGCCAAATGCCACAAAGTAGTCAATCAAACAAGGAATCTAGTTAAAAGCATTAACTCACTGGTTATGTCAACTGGTCGGAGTAGATTTGTCCTGTTTCACTTCTCCATCTACAGCTACAGATCTGTATACTGTTTGTCATTCAGAATTGTCTTCAATTGAGTTCCCCAGGCAAGCATTGCTGATACTCTAAAACCTGTGTGGGGGAGAAAATTCGAGTTCTCAGGATCCACACCTGTGCGGCTTGAGACAAGAGGGGCCGGACGAGGTAGACACTGACCCGCTGACCTATTACAGCAGAGGCCTCAGTCCACCCCGCTGGGGCTTGTCTGACCCTCAGTGGTATCCCAGTGGGGGCAAGGAGGTGGAGTCTCTACTCCCACCCAGTCCAGCCATTGGCTGCCCCTGGCAAGGGAGGGAGTGTGAGTTGCCTGGGGCAGCTCCTTTAAATCTGCAATTCCTGCTGGGGGACTTGGCCTCAGTCTCCAGCGGTCAACAAGCCCAGTAGCTGGAGGGGAAGGAGTATATATCTCCTGCCAGTGTGTCTGGGTGGATTCAGTCTACTGTTCACTATATAAATATTCAGAATGTTTTTAGATTCGAGGGTCAGAAAGTATCTGTAATTATCAAAGACAATTGATGATTTCTGACCTCGTGGGGTCAAAAGAAAAGTTCCATTTCTCTGAGGTTCTTCACAGGCTGAACAAACGAACAATTAACATTAGGCACAATTAGAGAAAAGCCCAAATTTAATAGCATGCAGATGGAGAATTTACACAGTGGTAAATTCTGAGTAGCGAGAGCAGACCCACATTTATATCCTGAGTTAAAAGCATGGAAACGGAATCTGGGATCTCGGGAGAAAGGCAGTCACCACACGACTAGGAGGAATGATTCACCCTCACTCTGAAAGTAGATAAATAACTCCGTCTTCTACATTCTTCTAGAGAATAGTGACAAAAGATCATTTCTGGATTAGGAGAAAGGTGGAAACCAGAGGGTAGCTGATGGTGTCTTTGTAAGGGAAGAGCTAAAGATCTAGAAGAACTGGAGCATCTCTTTTGCCTCTGGGGCTTGGTTGTTCGTGTCAAAAATGGGACATATACAAGACACCAATTTGGAGAAACTTGGGGTGTTCCATTTTAGTTCCATCATCTCTCGCAGGTGACACCACTTCCTGGCTTTACCTCCCACATTCTCACTCCTCCCACACCCCTCCGGTCTCTGTGCTTTCTGCTTTTCAAGGTGTCAAGCACCTCAGGGCCTTTGCAATTACTCTTCCCTATTCTGGACTGTCTTTCTCTCTAGATAGCTATAGGACATGCTGTCCCATTTCAGTCATATATCACAGGTGCTCAAATGTCACCTGAGTAAGAGAGGCTGTCTGGACCCTATCTAAAGGATTCCTTTAACCTATAATCCCTTATGTATCTTCACAACACTTATCATTACCTGTATTATATATTTCTTTTTTGTTTGTTTCTTTCTTGTTTATCCTCCAATTATAAAAGGGAAATCCACAAGGTCAGGACCCAGTTTGGTTGGTATCATACATGACACCCCTAACATAGAGCCTGGCACATAGTAGAAAATCAGGTATCTGTGCCGAATGAATAAACGAGTTCATTCAAGCGCGTTCTCTCTGAAGAATTTATTGATACTGAAGGAGTTAATTGTAGGCAGAAATGAAAAAGGTTAACAATTATATATAAATAACCACAAATTTGTAACAGATACTTCACAGCCCTCACCAACCAGTCCTTTGAAGGGAATGTTACTATGAAAACTTGCTATCTTGCATCAGATTGCAATGAATATAATATTAATTTACCTTAGTAAACTATATTCTCTCTTTCCCATTTGGAATATTTATGTCTTTCATCATCTTTAATGCCTCCGTCACCTTATCCTGGTCCGATAGGAAGGAAAATGGGGATGATCCAAGCTTGGTGAAAAGTCAGCGTGGTACTTCAGTTTGGTTCGGGTTCCTTTCATTTTCTTTCTTATTTTGTGACAGTTTAATAAAACTTCATTATAGGTTTATAGACCACCAAAGCCAGTCAAATGATTTCAGCCACTTTGGTAGCAACACAGCAGAATCTGCAGGAGGTGAAGCTAATGATCTCTGCTCTCCAGGAACCTTCTTCGGAAGCTCATCCGTGCAGCTGTTTGAGATGCTCTGGGCACTTTCCAGACCCTGGTGAGGAGGGCAGTGTATTTGGAGTTAGGAGAAGGGCTGTGAGGATCTCCAGCTCTGTTCCCTGTCAAGTTAACTAAGTGCCTTGTTGCAGCGGAGGCCAGAAGGAGACAGAGCTGATTCCTGAGGATCTTTGTGGAACTCTGACCACACACAGAGAGGCTGCTGGGTCTGGAGTACAAAGCATGGCCCCAAAGTTGGGAGCCTACACACAGACCCTCTGCAGACAACCCACCACTGATTTGACTCCCCAAGAACTGACAGCTTTGCAGTCAGGGCAGCATGATGGGCAGCAGCAACAGCAGGGACACATGAGCTACTTTGACAAGCAACCAACTAGGGGAGGGAGAGAACTCAGGGAGAGGGAGATGACTTGTCATCCCCATCCCTGTGGACACCGGGAGACATCCCTCAGAGCCTGCTAACAATAACTGGGGCAGGGAGCACTGAGGGTTTGCATGAGTGTCTATTGCATTCAGAAGCACTGTAATTATGGCATCAATTTATATGTGACTGGGTTTATATCCACAGCTAGGTGACTTTAGGGTTAAAGTATGATTGGCCTAGAGTCTTTGCAATGCAATTATCCTGGAAAAGCTATCTCTGAAAAGCCTCTTAAAAGGTTTAATTTACAGCCCTAATAGAATGCATTTGTTTTTCAGAATCTGATTTCTTTTTTAACTTTATTTCTGCAAAGGATGTTTTTCATAACTTAAATGCTTGAAAAATCCAAGTTCTAACCCTTTAGAAGTGAGAGGATATAGAATTAAAGGAACCCGAATTCATGGGCTTGTTAGGAATTGCCCTCAGGAGGTCTACAAAGCTAGAATGTGCACTGCTCTTATTTCTCCAAGTGCCTGTTTCTCTGTCTCCCTTCTAAGAAGACACCTGGCAGTGTAACTCTCTGCCCTTGTAACATAGGATAATTTTCTTTGAGCTAAACTTTATTCTTATCCCTTAATCCTGTCTCACCTAACTATCTAGTGAATTAGGAGATGGTGTTTATCACATTTAACAGAAGAGGAAACTGAGATTCAGGGGCCAGTCATTCATCTAGTGAGTAATAGGGGTAAATTCAAATCCAGTTCATTTGATTCTAGGGCCTCACACTAACCACCATGCTGTGTGTCTCCCATCAAGAGTCTGTCAGTCTAGAATTCTTGACTGTCCAATTCCTGGCTGTCCTCCCCATTCTGTCCTGGGCTGTGTCCTAGATAGTGGTTCAACCAGCTTCTGTTGTGTTGTGTTGTGGGGCTGGTTAGAAGTTTACTTAAATGACTGATCAGCCCCCTTTCTGACTATCTCCAGCAAGTATTTTATGAACAAATCTCTTGCAGAGAAAGCACAAATCAGAAAAGGATTCAGAAGCTACAGGGTGGAAGACAGAGAGCTTGGCTACCTGCAGGGCACCCACCTGGGCTCTTCAGGAATTTTTTCACATTCTCTCACAAGGCTGACACCAGTTAAAGTCCAGAGAAGACTCCTTTTCCTCCCAGCAGACCCAGCCTACCTGATATTCTGACTGCAAAGTGATTCATCTTTGGCCTTTCATGTTGACTCAGTCAGGAGCAAATGTGGCCAGGCATTCAAAAGCAAGTTAGAATCTGCAATTGCTTTTACTGAGCATGAGAGAATCAGGGGAACTCTGATTTAATAATTAAAGTTGCAAAGGCTGTCCTGATGGTGGAGGGTTCAAACAGCCTGGTTTGGGCAAACCTGACTTGGTTGAGTTTCTCCTGAGCACATCAGATTTTGTCCAGCTGCCCATGTTTTGGAAGTGAAAAACACTGGTGTTTTCTTAATCAAGCTTCCCTTTGCCAGAAATTTGGTTTCCATTCCGAATCACTTGACTGTGTTTTCGATTCCATAGCCTTTCTTGGTATTTGATTAGCAAGCATAAACATCCTTCTGAATGATGCTCCTGTGTTTTGCAAAATCTCACCCAGCATCCTACAGCAGCCCTCTACTCTCTGGATTCTAATTCACGTCTTCATTTCACTTCATCTAATTCACTTCCTAAGTTTAGAGTTGTTTTCTATACTGTCTTCCTGGCCCTGTATGAGTACAGGGGAGTTTGAGTTGATGGATCACGTCGCAGGCCCATGTTTTCAGTTTAGTCTGGATTGTGCTTTCTTGGTTCTGCGATCACCCTACAGCCACCCCTCTCTCACATCCCAAATATAATGTGTGGTGTTTAATAAAGGGTTTTCCTCTCCCACTAATATTTCTTGTAAGTATATACAAATCGACTTCATTCTTCCTAACTGCTGCATCTAGGATGGTTATGGGTCTAGCAGCATTTATTTAACCCATCCTTTACTGGTAGATATTTGGGGTGTTTATAGTTTTTGTCACTACAGATGGCAAAGCTATGACATTCCTGTGCACTGAGTGTGAAGCAGTCAGCAGAAGAGAGACCTACCTGGTAAGCAGGAATGAAATTTTAATATGCACCAAACAGCAGTCTTTTAAAAAAGCTAAAGCACTTTACATTCCACCAGCAAGATATTTGAGTAGCACTTACCACAATGTGAAACTATGCTTGATGGTTTCCTACGTTAATATGTTCATAGTTGGAATATCTTTATTACTGTCATGCAACTAGTCTTGCACTGACTTATTCAGCACATGCACTGAGTTATGTCGTTGCCAGCCTCCAAGCAACAGGCTGCAGAGGAAGGAAGTGTTTGTAAAGCTGTCACCTTTGTAAGCTGCAGCCTATATGGGTGATTTCTTTGGAAGAAAAGTCTCCTGGACACCCAGCCTCCTTCTTCTGCCAGCCTGGAAGAGGACCCCCAGCCTAGTGAGTTGTCAGACTGTCAGTGTGAAATTGCTCCAGGTGATGACATTCACTGGAGTGGTTACTGCATACCAGAGGTCCCTGGGAATGATTCCTGAGATGGGGCTGGTCTGGAGGATTTGGGGAAAGAAAGGGAGGACGAAGTAGGAGAGAGAGCGCCAGTTATAGGCAAGATGAAGCTGGGGTTTTTGTCTTCAAAGATTCCCCCTCCTCCCTCCATTATCAACTGGATGCTACTGTAGGGTTGGTGGGAATTTGATGCGCTTTTGCTTATATTTTGAGAATCATGCACATGGGCTGTTACACAGCATCTAGTATAACGATGATACTGCCAACAGCAATAATAACAGTAACGATAATGTTTCACTGACTCTTAGCACCCTATCAATTGCAACAGGAGCCATTATTTTGTGAAAAATGCTGCCAATTATAAATGTAGGAGGTTATTGGTTGCCAGTCATATCCTGGTTTCATAGATGTAACAATGTGAGCAAAAAGTCCTAGAGTCTATGGAATATAGTAGCAATTCACAATTCTCAATTACCTACCGTGCGCAAGTCCTTTACCATGAATTATCTTATTTATTCCTCCCAAAACGTTTTGTAGCTGGTGCTCCCCAAAGAAAATGCTCTGGCTTGTAGTATTTTCCAGCTTCCACTTGGCCTGCTCCTACCTGATCATCTTTGACCTATTCATGCGACATCATGGAACTCAGATTTGGGCAGAGAGACACAAAATCAGCCCTTGCCAGTGGCTGAGAACTAATCTCAACACACCCTGGACAGATCCTATCAGCATTTCCATTTTACAAATGTGGTAACTAGACTCAGAAAGGTTAAATCATTTTCTTAGGGTCACACAGCCAGTAAGGAGTCAAACAGGCCACTTTACCACAATATCCAAACAAATCACTCTCTACTAGGAATCTGAGTATTTTGAGTAAGAGACCAAAAATGATTCTTACAACAATCCACGCTGATGACTGGAACTTCAGCTGACTCCTAATTCCCACTGTGTGGGGCTGGGGCACTCTTGGGATTGCTAGGAACAACTGACTCTTGTTCCCATATCAGCACCTGATTCCCCTGACCCCTTCAACTTCTCAGTAGAGAAGGGGGAGCCACTGCCTAATTGTATTAAAGCTGTCAAAAGTACTACAGGAAATCACCTACGAAAATTGTGAACATAAGTCAAAATTCTTTTTGTGTTGAGAGGGAATAATAGACTATTTTTAGCCACAAAAGAAAATTAAACCTACTTCTCTCATATACCCTCTTCCTCCTCTCTCCAAACACTTTAATTAAGCCATCTAGTCAATGTCACCAGGATGAATATGTAGCAGCTCTGATTTTTCTCCTTATCCATCTCCTGGAGACTATCATGTGATTAGATTGACTGGTTCTTGTGTGCCCAGGAAGGCATACTGAAGCTTGAGTTGTCACTGAAAAGATATTGTCATTAGCTAGGTGAAGATCCCAGATGTGGAGTGCTGAAGAGAATCCAAACTTTACAAGTTCATTGGTGGGGGGAAAAATCCCTGACATCTGTGCATCTGTCATGTCTTGGATCTCTGACTGTTGGTAAGGAAGAGATGACATCCAGATGGGCTTCTCTCACCTGGCTCTCCCAACGGCATGTGACATATTTAATGTATCTCTTTGCAGCCATGCCCTTTGCTGTCCCTGGCTATTTCCTGTGCAGCCCATAGGCAGGTATCACGTTCCCTTTGGCCTGATCCCCTTGTAAGAACAGCAGTAAGCACACCAGACCATGACTGCCTGGGCTGCTGCCAGATGGGAAATCTTCAGTGGAAATATTCACATGTTGAAACAGTGCCAGGTAGCCGGCATTCTTGTGAAACCAACATGGCTTTGGAGATACAATGCCACTGATGCCTAAGAAGCTCCATGGCATTTGTGGAAACCCAGCTGTTGCAGACGATGGCATTAACTTGCCCGGCTATGGTGACACTGAAGCTTAATACTATCTTACTATTCTCTCTTAATAATCCAGGGTCCTGTGTTGTCACTGTAGTTGTATATTTCTTTTTCTTTTTTATGGAAAGGTGCAGGTAGGAATGAAGTTAAGTATAGGCAGGCAGGAAGAGAGAGAAGAAAGAAGTATTTTATTTTTATTTTACTTGTTCACACTGCTTGTTTTCCCCCTTGACCTGGGACCACACTGGATGTTTTCCCTCTGAACCTGAGACCACACTGTTTTGTTTTTTTTTTCCCTCTGGACCTGGGACCACACTGGTTGTTTTCCCTCTGGACCTGGGATTCGAACCCAGGGAGGGGTATGTGGTCTGTGTTCCTTTGGAGGCAATTGACCTAATTGCTACTCCACCAGGATGTGCCTGTAGCTGTATATTTTGCAGACAGACTTTTCCAGTTCTACTAGCAAGAATGTATGAAGTCACATGGTCATGTATCTACTCCCAAACTAGAAATTCGGCTTTAGTTGGAAACTGGACTGGCAGGAGAACAAAAGCCATACAAAAGTTTCAGGAAAAGGAAGCTATTCTCTCATATTGCTGTGGGTAGTTGTAGGTCCACTTAATTATGATGCAATATTGTACAGAGGGGAAGAGTTTTCCTACTTCTTTGGGTTGTTCTCAGGCTGGTCAATCAAATTAACATCAGACTACCACTCCTACTTACTAGTAGTAGGAGAAAAGAACAAATCTAATTATACATGCATGGGGAATCTACATGGGTATAGATTCTAAAGCAAGCAAGGCATAATGAGCATATATGTATGCATGTGTCCTGGGTTAAGGAGTAGGGGAGAGGCTCAGGACTTGAGAACAGATGAAGGGGAGCCAGCTGATGAAGGGAGGGTATTCCTATGGCGAAGACCAGATGCTCTGTGATTACTTGCCCTGCCATATACATACATTTCTTCAATAGAAAAGTTATCTCATAAAAATCTGAATTCTGGGTAATGCTCCCAACTTTCATTCTTCTAGGTAGTTATTGGAACGGTAAATGTTCTTGTTAGCCTGCAGGACCTCAGATGATCTTAGCTCTCAATAATGCACACACCAAAATGACACTCCTTGGGAAGGCCTGTTCTAAACATCTTGGGGAGCCCTTTCCTTCAGTTGTAAGATTCATCAGGGAAGGTGGGTGGCAACAGGAACCTGGGCTGCCCTGTGGTCACTGAGACTAGAGAGCATTGATTCTTGGCTAGAAGGAAGGTAGGTGGGCTGAGTTTTTATCTTCTGAAAGTTTCTTCCACCCAAACTTAAAGAAAGCTGATGATCTGTTACCTCTCTCCAGGTACCTTTCTCAGTCCATCTTCTTACAGAGAAAATGAGTTTATCTTTCTTGACTTCCTTTCCAGTACATGACCTTATCAGTGACTTACCGGATGCCTATCGTCATCCCTTGCAATGTTCCTGGGGTCCTGAGTGATAGAACTAAAGGATCCTGGTTTCAAGAAGCTCTCAGACAGTGAACTTTACCTGCACCGTGCAGCACTGGAATAACGGAGAAGGGGAATGAGGAGCACTCTGATGTGGGATCTGATTTATTTTGCTGAATGAAGTGGTAAGCTCTGGCCAACATTTTTTTTTCCTTTTTTTGCCTTTCTTCCTCTACTCTTTCTCTCTGCGAGAGAGCAAAGAATTAGATGGATGACAGTGAGCAGGATTTCCTGGAGAACTCCAGGAAAGTGAGTTGTCTGACCTGGAGTGAGTTGACTAGCCGAGGTCTTCAGTCTTCCAAATATGTCTCCTGCAATCTTAAACCAGGTGTTGACAGACTGTGCCAGATTAGCTCAAGGTTTTCACTGTCTTCTTGGCTTATTCTCAGGCTCCACCTACCTCTGCTCTGGGGAAGCCCCTGTTGGCCCTTGAGGTAGATGTGGCAGGTGGAGCTCCCCGCCTCCCCACCCTGTGCAATGCGTGCTTCCCTGCCCCAGAGGCTGCTCAGGCCATGGCGCTGAGAGCCTTGTGTTTCTGAGAAAGTCTAGACAGCACACGTGATTAAACCCAGTTAAGGCCTCTGTATAAACTTCTAAGATTTGTGGGGGGCAGGCAGGGGTCACCTGTGTAAGAAACTGCAGCCTACCACTATGGCACAGCCTGTCTTTGGTCTCTCCCTCTACTCTGGGAAAAGGGTCCTATTTCAGTTTACGGCTGGGATGCTCCTAAGATTGCAGCCCAACAGCCCCGACCTCTCAGACCCTCTCCCCCAGAGGTCCAGGGTCTGCATATTGGGTCCTGACTCCAAAATGATGGTGTAGCCCCGCAAGGCCCCCCAGGCCTTTGAGTTCTCTGTGATTTTCTGAGCAAGGCAGTTTTAGACCCCGTTTCAGAGGAGAGGAAACTACTCTGCCTGAACAGCAATAGGTGGTAGCGGCTTGAGTGCAAACTCGGGGTTGCCTGCTCTCTCTTGGCACTTAGGCTTTTTTCCCCCGAGAGTTTGTTTTTGTGACCTAAGGGATGACCGATGATTAAAAAAATAACAACAACATTTGATACTGCTTCTACAAATCTCAGATTCTCAAGTTAGGGAAAAAGTGGGGTTGGGATCCCACATGAGCCTCTATTAGAGTCTGGGAAGGCTCAGCACTGAGCAGTCATATCTCCATTGAATTGAAAAACTCTACCTTGTAGACTGCAGTATCCTGCAGATGTCACTACCAGAGAGGAGCCCAGGCTGAACACTTAGTCCTAGAAAAGAGATTTGCTCAGTCCAGATCACAGTATTTCAATCCTTTGTCCCCATGGACACATGCATCCATGAAGATCCAAGAAACCTGACCTTTGCTTTGAAAAATAAGATCGTCTACCCATGCCATTCAGGCTAGAATTTGGAACGATAGAAAGAAAAAAAAAAAAGCCCCATTGGAAGCATATCCCGGAGGAAAATGTATTTGAAGAGGCAAGTTGATTACAACATTTTCTAGAAGGAATAGAATTTAGGCAGTACATGTAGATGAGTTCTTTGGTGCCGCTGAAATAAAAGTCTGGGCAAGATAAGGTGATTTGAGCTGATCATATGGAACAGAGGTAAAAGCAGTAGCATTTTTACTGCCAAGATAGATGACAGCGATGATGAAAAAAAGGCTTAGGGCATATACAGCAGGCTTGATGGATGTCATCCTGAAATCTAACTCAATATTGGAATGCTATAAATTGTGTTAAGAAATATAAGACCAAATAAACCTTTGGGACTGTATGTGACTGATTCAGGGCGACTGAGTTTAAACTGCTGCTAATGAAATGGATGGCAGTGGAAGAATGGTATTAGCAATTTGAAAAAATTCTGATAAATCCAGGATGAAACCTGATTAAAGTTACACAGAAAGTGTCTTGCCGGAGCACATGGCTCAAGCTGGCTGTGGCTAAGATGAGAAGCCAAGGTGAAGCAGGGAATCAATGCTGACTCAGGTCTACATTCTAAGGAAGCTCCAACCATTGAGGCCAGGGCGGCATCCAGCTTAATTAGCATGAGACTCTGATCATGTGAGACTCATGTCTTCATAACTTGTCCATCCCACTGTGTGCCCCTCTCTATCAACTCTCAGTTTGTCATCTTTCATCCTCTCCCCTGTTACCACCTCAGGTGCAAAGAGTTCACCCCCAACTTGGGATAGAAAAGGGGATTCACACATTTAGTTTTCGAAAGGTTCATGGAACTAAACTGCATTTAGAAATGCAATTCCAGGGCTTATATCTGTGGAGAAGTAGACACATGTTCAATCAAGAGACATACAATATTAGCAGTATTTGAAGTGGCTAAATGCTTGAAACAACCACTTATCATCCATAATAGAATGGGAAAAAAATCAGTATGTTCCTATGGTGGAATGTTATGCAGCAATGAAGATGAATAAATGGATGATTCACTTAAATTAATTTTGAGCAAAGAAGTTATAAACAGGCAAAACATATACTATAAAATAGACTTTATAAAATCAAGTTTAAAAAAACCTGTTGTTTCAGAAATAGCGGTGTGCTGACCTTGAGAAAGAGGAAGAGGTAAGATTAGCAAGGAACACAAAGAGAATTCTGGAAAGAGAGTATGTTCTGTTCTTACCCTAGATAGTATTTACCCAGTTGGGCCCATCTTGTGAAACTTTATTAAACTATATTCACATGAATTGCTCACTTTCCTGGCTACACCTTATATTTACTTACAAAGCTTGAAAAATTATGGCAAGAGAATCATGGGGACCCTATCCAGATATAGGAAGCAGTGGGACAAATGACAACAAATCAATATTAACCTAGATCAGATGTCACCTTACCTCAAAACTAGCCTGAAGTCAAATTTCTCTAAACCTCTCTTTCCTCTGCATGCCCCTCTTTGCTCAGAGCTCTATTGTAGTAAGTATCATCATTTGTTGGACTAGCTAGCACTTGCAAATTGCCTCCACCCCCCTATAAATTTAACTTCCTCGATGCAGAAATCATGACATATTGATCTGTGTGTCCTTCAGAGCATCTGACATGCTGTCTGGCACATATTCAAGAAGCATTTGTAGGCTCAAGTAGACACCGCTGCCACACGCAGGGTAAAGACAGAAGTTGTCCCAATCATGATAGCTGACATTTTTATTAATGTGGCCTCATGACTTTAAAAGGAGAGATCATGAAGCACAGAAAATATTAGATGTGCTCACTTTGTATTTCCATCACAGAAATCCCCTCTTCTCACCAACATATTCTAAGTACCTGTTATGTACTATGCCGCTGGTTTATGAAAGAGAAAATGTCTATCCTCAAAAAGACCAAGTTAGGAGACTGAAGAAGAATTAAAGAGACTACCGTGTGCCTCACATTTTCCCAGAACAATCACACATTTTAAAAAGAGAGATTGCAGGTCAAAAGAGTCAAGAGTAAGAATTTTATTTTTCCAAGAGCAAAAAATTATAGCTAAGCTAAAAAACAAAGTGCTTTCGCTTAATACACCAACTTCCTGGAGTCATACTCTTATTTGGGGGTGAATGTGGCAGGTTAGGTGCAGGCCTGGGGCAGGACCCCCCATGTCTCTCAGATACTCTCACCCTCCCTCCTCACAGCTCTGGCTCCACCCCATGTCGCTGATATCAAGACCCAACACTCCTGCAGTCTTGCTTGCTCAGTGGAGTCTGCTTATCATCCCTAGATTCAGTCTGGGTCCCGGCATGGCTTGTACTCTCTTGCTGGCTCCCATTTGGTGGCCTCTAGCTCACCATTCTCCCTTGGAGAACAAAGCTCCCACAATCTTCTTCTTGTGCTCCTGTTGAAGAAGCAAGTACAAAAGGTCAAGTGAGAGGAATCAACATTGTCCTGCCCTAAAGGCAAATAAACCAGCTTTCTCATTCCTGTAGGGTCTCAGGACTGATCTCACAACTGAGTACAGAAAGTGACAGCCCCTGCTCGTCCATTAGAGCAAGGTTGCTTGACTTTGGTGTTATTGATATTTGGGGCCAGGTGATTCTTTGCTGAGGGGCTGCCTTGTGCATTGTGAGATAATTGGCAGCACTTCTGGCTTCTACCCAATAGGTGCCAGTTTCCCACTAGATATCCATTAGACTAGCACCCCCTCAAGATCCAGAGTGACCAATGTCCCACAGTGTGGGGATGCAAAATTGTCTCCTCCGTTGAGAACCAATAAGTTGGACATAGGCTTCTATCCAATGAGTCAACTCGATGACCTAGATGCAATTTGGTGATTATTAATTCTGAATAGCAATTTATTACCTATCAGTACTAATACTTCAATATGAATTATTAATATATTATTAGGGATTAGTAACATATTTTTATTATTACCTCTTGGGGAAGGGTGGTATGGTGAAGTCAGGCTAAGGAGAGAGGAGAAAGCAGACTGCGGGGTCTGTGACCCAGATATGCAGACCCTCTTGGGACTTGGGCTGGCCCACCTGGTGAATCTCAGATGTCCACAGACAACAGCTGATTGAGACAGCATTATCTTATCCTTATTTTAGTATGTGACCTTTTAATTGGTGTGAGGAGGGGCCTGTTTAGCACAGCAGTTAGGAAAGAAGATGAAGGTTTAGAAAGACTTGGATTCAAAGGCTAGAGCTGTTTCTGATGAAATTCAAACTAGCCGTCTTACTTCTCTGAGCCTCATCTTTCTCTTCTACAAAACAGAGTTCATAACACAGACCGCAAGCATGGAGGCTCTCATGAGTCAAGGAGGCCGGGGCCTTGGGTTGTGTTCAATGATGGCTGACATTTTGTGTCGCGAGTGTGTCAAGTGAATCAGCCCTACTGGTCCCATTGCTGTAATTCACTCTGGGGTCGGGGGAGCGGTGAGCCCTAACTACTCCCAGACACATTCATTTTTTCCTTTAGTCAATCCCTAGAAGGATCGAGCCAGGGTAGTCTCAAGGACCACCCCAAAAAGGAAAGTGTAAATAAAATACAGGTGTGTGGGTTGGTGCTTAAAACATTAAAGACATTTAAAAAAATCATAGAGAATCTTTCATCCTTTATAAGATGCAAAATAAAGTCTCTCCTGTCAATAGAAACTCTGGAAGTAGCATAATGTTAATTACTGTTCATCTGCCAAGAATGAAATCCCCAAGAGTGACCTCCCGTTTTCTTACACTTCCTTTCAGTTCAGTCCCCTTTCTTTCCCCTTCAGACACTGTTTTTGTTGTCGTTTTTGTTCTAAGAAGTGTTCTCTTTCATCTGGAAGAGTTGTCCTTTTTACTAGTGTTGTGACTTCCCCAGAGATACATGGCAGTGCAAGGAGCACAGGGATGTTGTAGCAACCAGAAGCCACCACCGTGGGAGAGTCCCACATCCTAGGTCCTCTACCCTCGCCAAGAGGACTGACAGCTCTCTCTTAAGTTAGAGTATATAGATGTTTGACAAGAGGTATGGATTCTGAAATAAGGAGTAAATGGACCCTTGATCTGTACCCTAGTACACCTAAAATAAACACAATTTGATGAAAAGAAACAAGAAATTTCTAAGATACCTTGGAGCATCACATTTACTTACGAATCAACTCTGTGGGAAGTCTTAGCTTTCAATAGGTCTATGACAGTCCAGAAAACTCTAGTTTTATAGAAGAACAAGGATCCAAGTGTTGAGATGATCAATATATCCAGGTGATGAGACCAGAACAAAAAGTGAAAGAATTACCTGCTGGGTTTTCAAAGAGATCATGAAAACTGGGGAAGTTGCCCAGTTTTTAATTATACTGGATGTGGAAGTTGAATATTTGCCAGTAAACCTAAGCAAAGGAATCTTGATACTTGCCAGGTTAAGTTTCCAGAAAGGTACATGCAGATTTTCCTCTTTACCCTTGAGCCTTGAAGATTAAAGCCTATCATTATGCTTTATCATACTATGAGCCAACTTGTTCTTTTCTGCAAAACACTAAAAAGGTAAAGCCAATATTCTTCCATTTCTTCCTGCCAAGAATGGCTTTATGTCCCCAGGATGAGTCTCTGCAAAGTCTTAAATACTCACTTATTCCAAGATATGCCAGGCTCCTTACCCTGAATTTCAGTGTGATTCTAGCACCTTCATCAAGATTAAAGGTGCATAAAAAACTGATTATGACATATTTGTGTGAAATAATTCATTAAATGTGTATTTTAAAGTATTTTATTGAGATAACTTTGCTTTACAAATTAATATAAACTCATATGTGTAGGTTCCCCACAGGTACAGTTCCCTTCTAAACAGATCATTATTATATTGTGTGGTGAGTGCGTAATAAACCTTATTGCTACACATATGAAGAGAATTATGAAATCTAAGAGGAAGTTCAAGTTCAACCAAATCTAGGGAACCAAGGAGGGTATTGAGAAGAAACAGGAAGAAGACCAAAAAAAGGTGACCAGGAGTGGACTTTGAAAGAATGTATAGGTACTGAGGTTAAGGTGAGGACAGTATAAGTTACATGTGATTATAGACTGTTCACCTAAGTCCATAGTCAGAGATCTGAGATCACCAACCCCTTCCCTTCACAGATAAAGAAACTGAAGTCCAGAAAGGTGAGGTGACACCCAAAACCATACAGCTGTTTGCTGCACATCTAGGTGCTAGAACACTGCTCTGAAAGGGTGAAAACAGGAGTTTTAGTGTTTCATTTGCTTCCCTTGTAAGTCCACAATGACTCATACCCCCAAACATGCAACAAATCACAAGAGGAATGATCATTTCTATGATGAAAACCATTTCTTTATGAGTGCTAAAAAAATGAAAGTGTTAGGAAAATGAACCTAGAAAGAAGATAATAGAAAGTATATCCTATATAAGCAAAAGAAAAATAAACTTTCACCCTAGTTCTTAACTCCTGAGAGCCCTATAATGCCACTATTTATAAAAATGGAAAAGCCATATTTGCAACATATATGCTTTTGGGGGATAATCATTTAAAATATATTTTCTGGCATATTTCCATGTCCTAGAATAATTATTGCTCTGGGGCTCCCTGCCCGTGGAAATAAAGGATTTAAGAGCTTTAGGGAAGGGGTGGAGGCTAACTCAGTATATAAAGGTATTTCTCATCTTGACTAGCAAATAGGAGTTTGAATCACTGGCAAGATAATAGTCTTTAAAGTCAGGCTTGGGTGAATTTCGGGATTCCTTGATCTCCCATCAACATACCAGGAACCAGGGTTGATGGACTGGTCCATGATTTTCTATAGACTTAACTAGGAAACTCAGGATATATAGTGAGAGAAGTCTCATTATACGGGATGGGCGGGAAGAACTCTGGGCTTGGGGGACTGTAGAAAAAAGAAGGGGGGACATGGAAGAGTCAAAGACTCAAACACATGTCAAGTTCAAATTACAAATAATTCATGTAAATCTAGTCTGTAGTTTCTGCCTTTTGAGGAAGTCTTGGTGAATCCAATATTGAAATTGGTGACCTGTCTTCCATTAGAACTTCTGTGTTTTGAAACGTCATGGCACTCGTCACTTTATATATTGGGGAACGCCCCCTCCTGGAATTGTGCAATGCTCTGGCCCTGGCCCTAGGCACCGCCCGATGAGTGCTTTAAAGCTCTTGAAAATCTGATGGAAGGAGGCAGTGTAGCACTAGAAGAGGAAGGTGGCTTGACATGAGCCTGAGAAAGCTCTCTTGGCTCTGTCTAATGTTGGTGTATTGGGCCGAATGTCTAATACTGTTGTATGACAGGTGAGACGCTATACAAATGCTAAGAGGAGGGACAGAGCCACAGCAGCCTGGGAGCTGAAGCTCCTAAGAGAATGAAAGTCAGGGAAAAAAGCCTGTCATTAGCATAGGGGGACATTATTTTATGCCATAAAACAAGATGGGACCATCCCTAGCAGGTGACAATTCTGAGATTGGATCAATGCAGCCACCTTATGGCAGGTAAAGTGAGAGACAACACCTGGGCCAGCTCCCTCTTCCTGCCTCAGTGACCCGCCCACATCCCCACTCCTTCCATGATCAGAAATATGCTGAAGCTTTCCCCTAACTCACCCTGGTGGAGCAGCAGTTGGGTCAATCACCTCTGAAGGAGCAAGCCACTTACCCCTGGGTTCAAGTCCCAGGTGGAGGGGGGAAACAAGCAGTGTGAACAATGAAATAAAGACGTTTCCTCTGCCCTTTCTCTTCCTGCCTGCCTGCCTACTTGCCTTCATTCTTGCCTGCACCTTTCCTTAAAAATAAAAAAAAAAAAGGAAGAAGAGGGAGAAACAGCTGTTTAAGGAGATTAATTTTAAATTAGGTGAATCTTTGTCTAAGTGAGTCATTTTAATAAGGAGCCACTATTAATTATCAAGTTAATTTCTGTCCCTGTTGCTACCCCGTATGCCTGTTGTCTCGTAGGACCGGGAGAGAAGCTGGTAATGAGGAGGGTCAGATCTGCTTCAGAATATAAAAAACCTTAAAGACAATTTTTTTTTTTAGTTTTTGTTTTTGCCAACCTACTTAGTGTTTATACATTTGCAATCCTATTCATCATGTTGGTTCATGATCCTTTAGTTCTTAGTCCTTTGGACAGGTAGCTCGTAAAAAATTCTATTGCAATTTGTCTGCTATTCCTAGAAGCTCTCTCCTTTATGAGTAAAACTGGATTAATTGCTGAGCTTACACATTCTTGCAACAGAGTCAAATGTGAGACTCTTGGGACTGCAGGCAATCTGGGTGACCATCTCATCACTGAAATATTTTTATTTCCAGAGAGGAACCTGGCCTAAGAAGATTCTATTTTTTTTGTCTCCTAGAACACGTTCTCTGGGAGCTCTGAGTTGCGGCTGAAAAAGTTTGACTAGAAGGCAGGTTGGTGTCCAGATGACAGTCCCAACTAAGTCTAGCCTTCCATCATCCCCAGCAATGTGCCAAACTTTGAGAGAGGTGTCTGGCTCACTCATTCATCAGAGGCGTTCCCCCTAATGACTTTATTTCACATCGCATAAAGCAGAAAACCCACCAAACCCTGTACAGATTCCTGTTACGCAATGCCAGGCAACTAGTGAAGTAGAAAGTGAGACAGGATGACAAGGAAGAATAGGTTAATGCTAACTTTGGAGATTTCTGGGACGAGAGAGATAAGGGTTAAGTAGGACATTGAGATGGGCAGGTCATGGGCTAGTGGAGAGCGTGAGGGACCCCGGAGGGTGTGCAGGATCAGGAGGAGAGCAGAGAAGGACTGCAAGTGGGAGACAGAAGGCATGTTGGGAGCTTGTCTAGAGTAACTGGAGTTACAGAGTAACATGAAGAGATTTTTGGAAAAAATATCGTTGGATAATGTCAGAGAAATGCCTACAATGGAGACACTTGCTGCTACCAAGAAGGAGGTGTAAGGAGATGGCCTTGCCTCTGATTATTGCTTCAGTGCCAGAGACTGTCTATTTACATATATCATGGTGATAACACCAATAGATTCAGTGGTCCTCATGAACCCCAGTGGGAGTTTTCCTTCTCCAGTAATGGTATACAGGGTATGGTTTGCGTTGAATCCATCTCAGCTTGGGGTGGTTTCCTGGTCATGGATTAAACCTGAAACTGACACCTAGAAGAGAATCTGATCGACCCTTTGGCTGGTCTTGCTGAATGGTACCTGCAGCTCTATATGCCATTTTGAGATTCCTCTATTAAAGGGTATTCCTTTTCCGTCTTCAGAATCTCCCTAAGAAGACATAGCCATTCTGTTCACTCATTTGTTCCACAAATATTTCTGGGGAGCCTATTATATGTCAGGTACTATTTTAGGCACTTTCCAATACGGAATAAGACAGACAAGGTCCTTGTACTGGGAAACTTACATTCTAATGAGAGGCATTGATGGTAAACAAGAAACCAAACAGGATAATACAAGAGTTATAAAAAAGAAAATCAAGGCATGTAATGGAAGTGACTGAAGTCAGGGGACAATATTTGATAAGTGGTCATGGAAGGTTTCTCCAGGGAGACATGTTTGAGTTGATATGAATCGTAAAATAGGACCAATTATGTGAGATTGGAGAAAAGGGCTCCCAGGAAGAGTGAAGAGCAGGTGCAAAGACCTAGAGGCTGGAACCCCATATGGTGATGAAGCTGGAAGTGCAAGTGTGAGAGAAGATCAGGGGGTCTGATGGGCATCGGAAGGCCTTGTAGGACCTCGTGGGGAGTTAGATTTCCTGATGAATGCTGTGAGAGCCAGAGGAGAGAGCTTGAGGTTGTATGCTTTATAAACAGAACTTTGACAGATGAAATGAGTTATCAATATCACTTATTAATTTATAGGGGATAAGATCTGAGGTGGGCAAACTCTCTCTGTAAAAGGTGAAAAGAGTAAATATTTTAGGCTTTGGGGCAGTTTGGTCTCTGTTATAACTACTCAATTCTGCCTCAGGAAAGCAACCATGAATAACACATGAACGAAATGAGTGTGTTCTATTCCAATAGAACTTTATTTACAAAAACTAAAAGTGGGCTGGAGTTGAGTCATCGGGCTTGAGCGTGCAGATGTTAGATCAGAGAGTGGGGTGTGGAAAGGCAGCTGAAGGCACCAGGCAGGGCGGTGGTGCTGTTTATTGGGAGCACCAAAAATTCTAAGAACCCAGTGCCCTTCTCTGAAGCAGGGAGGGGTGGAAGGACCGAAGTCACAAAGCCTTCCCAGTGTCCCAACTTTGCAGGGTCTAGTCCAGTGCCAGCACATGCGTTCAGGTGGTGCACTGGGATGGCTGGTCTAAAGCGTCACAATGTGGGAGACTTCTTTAAAGAAATAAATATAAAATTACAAATATAAAATTCGGGGCAAGACCCTAGGGAAAAAAAAACCTGTGCAAGCAGCAGGCCCTGAAGCGTGAGCTTTAGTGGCTTCAGGGTAAATCCTCCCAGGCCTCCCCTTCATGCTCCCTCACCCAACTCACAGCAACAACCTGCACCTCATTATTTAAAGTCAGACTGTTTTAAATAAAGCCTCCTTTAGTGACATCTGGTGCATGACTGACACTTTGAGACACTCAGAATCCTAAAAAACTCAAGAGGCACCTGCTCTGGTCTACAGTCGCATACATTGCTTATCTGATTTGTCATTACAGGGTGCAGATGCCCAGGCACAAGCCCATTCCTGAACCACAGCAGCTGACACCACATGCTGGCCTGTGAGGCTAATGTCACCTTGTGCACTTACACCTCCTATTGCAGCACCGACACTGGACCCAGAAGGATGTCTGCCAGGGCATTAGATGGAATGAGATGGAAGATGTTCTCTGGACTGGACTTACCCCCTTTTATCCTGAAAGAGTCTGCATGTGAGACTCAGTCCCTTCTCTTGACTCCATACATCTTTATTGAGTAAACACTTTGATAATCACCTAAAATAGGGGCTAAGTCTCTAAAGCATCTAGATGAGAGTAGGGCTGCCCTGTGGAAGATGAGATGTGGGGTTGCTGAGTGGGTGAGGAGAGGGAGGAAAGAGAGACGGGAAGGTTGAGGGAGTGAATGCAGGAAGGTCATCCCTCTGCAATGTGCTTTCCCTGTGAACCCCCGCCTATTCTTTTCCTGCTGCACAAGAAGTCAGTTAAATCTAGGAAGGAAGAAAGAGGGAAGGAAGGAAGGAAGGGAGGAGGAAGGGAGAGTTGGGGGAGGGGAGGAGGGAGGAAGGGAGGAAGGGAAGCAGGAAGGGAGGGAGGAAGGGAGAGAGTGGGGAGGGAAAGCAGGAAGGGAGGGAGGAAGGAAAGGAAGCAGGAAGGAAGGTAGGAAGGGAGGGAGGGGGAAGGGGAAGAGGAAGAGGGAGGAACAGAGGGAAGTAGGGAGGAAGAGGGGTGGAGGTAGCTGGGTGATATGCATAAATTTCTTGGGAAACAATAGAAGTAGCTGAGTTCTGCAGGGAAAATGTGGAGGGGAGCATTGGAAGTGTGTTAATGGCAAACAAAACCGATGAGGAAAATGGAAGGTGTAGAAATTTCCAGAAATCGCGGGGAGGGTTTGGATTGCTACAAGCCCTGGCATGACTGCTGGCTCCAAATGTAACCATGTGCATGAAACAGAGGGGCCTGCCTGATGGCTGCGTGGCAGCAGGCAGAGCACATGTTTCCGGGTACCTGCAGGGAGTCAGGGCCAGAATGTTGGTGATATGGCCAAGGTAATACCTGGAAGTACCTAGAAATATTGAAGAATTACTACAGAGTTGAGATTCTATGCAAGCAGGTGCATCCTTGAAAGTCTTCCACCTCACTGGAGACCCCAGGAGAGTGAGGCTTTGGGTATTTGTACTGTTGCACCTTTGTCTCCTGCACTTGACTGCAGTTGAGGTCATTGAGGTCATGCACCTTGTCTTATTTCTTTTCATAATTCCTTCTGTCTCGAACCTTCTTATTCTGTACCAACCAGTGCCTAGCAGAGCCCCTGGCATATATTTCATTCACTCATTGTTTTCATGTGTAATGAATAAATGAAAGAAGAACACGCAGATAAAAACACTCTCATTCAGAAGTCTGGCCCTCACCATCCTTCATTTTGATCAACTCTAGTGCTTCCTGGGTTTTGGTCTTATCTGTTTGCCATGAGAAAATTAATGGGACTGTCAGAGCATCACTCAGACTGACATTCAGAATATAATGGCAGAGCTGGAAGGGCTCTTAGACATGAAATCCTAGACTTTTGATGAAATTGAGCTCCTTAAAATAAAACTTGAGGCAGATTTCAGTATTCTCACTTATCTGAAATCTAAATCATCAAGAAATGCAAATAACCGTACTCTATTCTAATTCTAGGCCATATTTGTATCTGTGAGAATATCTTATATATGTGAAGGTCCTTCTGGGATACCTCATCCTAACATATTATCTCAATCAATCTTCAAAACATCTTTTTTGGATAATAGAAGAGCTCCCCTATTTTACAAAATTTAACCTACTGGCCCTGAAGCATTCACCTAGCAAGGGGCAACCAAGGTTCAAAATGGTCTCCTGAATTTAGACGGAATGAGCTATTCACCACCTAGGTAGAAGATCATCATTCCATGAACAACAAATAGGCAAGTCAACCCCAAGCGTCTTGGAGAAGAAACATGACTTGTAGGTTCCCTCAATCTCCAGTTGCTTGTACAGCTCCAGAGCTATGCAGGGAAACTAGATTTGAGTTAATGCTGCTATGAGCTAATTCTCTGGAGTTGTGACAGCATCTGAACTTTGTGCTAAACTTGGCTGAAAAGGATATATTAGTTTCCCATTGTTGTTGTAACAAATTCCCACAGACCTAGTGTTTTGAAAGTCTTCCATTCTCAAAGTCCAAATTCTGAAGTGAGTCTTACAGAGGTAAATCAAGGTGTCCTTCTGGACACTCGAAGCGGGAATCCATTTCATTCCCCTTCCAGCTTCTGGAGGTTGTTGGCATTCCACGGCCCCATCATACCACTTCCTGCTTCCTTCCTTTCATTGTCCTCTACTCTGTCTTTGATTCCTCCTGCCTCCCTTTATAAAGACCATTGGGATTATACCAGGCCCACGGGACAATCTGGGATCACCTCTTTACTTCTGGATTCTTAATCTAATCGTGCCCACAAAATCTTGTCATGCTCAAAGGTCTGGAGGATTAGGACATGATCATATTTGGGGGCCATTATTCAGCCTACCACAAAGGAGAATTTTATTGTTCTAATGTATTTGTTTCAATGATTTTTAAGGAGAGATTTAACATTTTTACTTGCCAAGGGATGTGTCTGAGACGTAAATGGGAGGACTCTCATATTAAAAGTCACTGCATTCGCAGTAAGGAGGAAGAAGGTATCCATTCTCTCTGGGGAGATGGACAGACCCACAGGTGTGTCTCCTTTTGCCCCTGAGTTTAGGGTAAATGTAGGTTGATAACCTGGAACAGAGATAAATCCCATAGTCTTGGCCCTTTGAGCCTCAATGGTAGTATTTTTATAGCATATTGATCACTTTTTGGTATCAGCTATTTAAGGTGGAGGAGGGTGATTAGGATCTCAGCTGGAGAACCTTGGTGATCTCTGTCCTAGGACTGAAACCTGACTGAGCATGTCCAAAGGGGGTTGCTGGGGCCTCTTTAATTGAGTAGATTAGACAGGACAAGATTCACACTTTGGGAGGAAAGTGTGGAAGCCATTTGCTCAGAGCACAAGAGTTTGAATGGTGTTGTTGAGTAGGGCCACATCTGTCACTTGGATGTCCCCTGCACCAGCCCTTTGGGCTCACGGCCCAGGAAGTTTAGCTGTGAGTACAGCTAAAAGAGCTGTTTCTCTCACATCCCTGGGGGCATCAGGAACACAGAAAAACCTTCACTGACTTGGCAGCCTGGCGCTGGGTGGGCAGCAGCAGGAAAGGCATGGGGGACTTTTGTAGTAGCCCCGGGGTTTCCTGGGCTTTAGCTGTCAGCAGAGGAAGGGACAGTGGTGAAAAGGCCTTTTACAAATCCCCCAGGAATAGCTGAAGGGATGAGGCACTTTGCAGGTGAGCTGATTGAAGCTCTTGGAATTTCAAGTTGCCATGAAACCAGAGAGTAATTGTGGCAGAATAATATTTTAAAATATTAAGATATTAAGAGCAGCTGTCATTTTTCTATTGTTTTATTAACCCCTTCCCTCCTGACCCTTCCCTGTTTCAAGCTAAGACTTCAAGGTGTGTTTTGCTATGGAGAATCGCTGTTTTTGCAAAAACAGAAAAAAAGACTGAGTTTTAAAAGTCTAGTCTTGAAGGCACTTAAGGCCTAGACAATAGATTTGGACTAATTTCTGCTGAGTTAGGGGAAAGTGTCTTGTTCGTCTTATTTGCGATGAGCTCAAGGTCCCCAGAATACGTGTCGGGGTGAAGAAAGACGGAGGGTGTATGCTATGGATTTGTGGTGGGGAGTGGGTGTTTTCTTCTCTACCTCTCACTATTCTGGGGGGTGGGGGTAAGTGCACTTCTAGTTCAGGTGGGGAAAGCTGAGAGCAAAGAGGTCTTGATCCTCTGTACCCTGAGTAGTGCTCGAAGGAAGAGGCAAGTGGCGGCCTGTGTTACTGAGATGCATGGGGTCCCACACGGCCTCACGGGTCTTACCACTGCTCAGCACGGTGCTGGAGCCCCACAGGTTGCCCCACTCCTCAGTGGAGCTTGGTCATAGCTGAGAGAGCTGTACCCAGAGAGCTGCACCGCCCTTTCACTGTGGTTGAGGGACAACCCAGTAATTGCTCTGACTGGCCAATGAAGTTCTGCTGGGAATTGGAATGTTTCACCAGATGCCGACCCAAAGAGATGATGGTATGAAGGCCCAAGCACCTCCTTTTACAAGGATACCCTTTGAACCCCTGCCCCAAACTCAGTCAACCCAGGGGAAGAGGGACCCCAAAATTGATTGTGATCAATTTATGCTCTTATATAAAGGGGCCTTGAAATTAAAAAACCAGATTCCGTTGTGGAAACATAAGGAAAAATCTCATCCCCTGCACAGCTGAGTCAGAAGACCACACTTTGCATCGGTAGTGCATTTGTAGGTGGTCTGAAAGCAAGGAGTCATTTTGACAGGGAGAAAGTTTAAATCCTCCATGTAGGGAAAGGAGGTTTTCATCTGAGTTGTGTCTCTACCTGAACACTGGCGTGACCACTAGCAGATGCTGCTCTTGTATATGAAGTGATGCTTAGTGTCTGAAAACGTCATAGGAAGTTCAAATTATTACTTACCCACTGTACTGCTTAGGACTGGGGACAGACCTGGGGCTGTGGTCAGAGCAAATTCTTCATTATTCTGATTTTTGTGAACCTGAAGATTTGGAACTGTCTTGGGATACAGATGGGCCAAAGAGCTGTGTAATATTTAATGAAAGCATAGATCATATTTTGAATATCTTACAATTTTGAATACACACCAAATAAGAATCATATAATATGCCCCTATATTCCTACCCCCTGCTTTGGTTATTAACATTCTGCCAAGATGAAAATATAAAATTTCTAAACAGAACCTCATTTATATATATATATATGTATATATATATATATATTTTTTTTTTTTTTTTTTTAAAGGAAAGGTGCAGGCAGGAATGAAGGCACCTAGGTAAGCAGGCAGCAAGAGAGAGGAAGAAACTTTATTTGTTTTTATTTAGTTGTTCATCATCCTAATTATTCATCCCTGGTCCCGGGTGTTGAATGGACCCAAGTCCTTGGGAAAGTATGTGACCCACCCCCAGCAGATCTTGTACGAATTACTTGTACATTAATTCACGTATCCACTTAGCCACCCAGACATGCCAGGAAGCACTTCATGTTAAAAGTGAGGGAATGTGGGGCTGAGGGATACAAGAGATCTTTCCACTTGCGCAAAGTGGCCTGCTTAGTTCCACAATTGAGTAAGATTGTGCATGATTAATATTCAATATTCGATAGCATAGTATTTCATAGCCCAGCCATAGACAAGTGAGAGGTCACCCAACAAACCTAATGGAGCCCAACTCCTCCAGGAACTACCAGAGAGAATCTGCTCATGTACAGGGCTGCCCAGAACAGAGACGAGGCCAGGAGACATCGGACGCGAAATCAAAGTGTCCTTCAATCCCAGGGTCACATGTCCACTTGTTCACCTCATCCTGTTCTGTCAGAGGGGCTTCCATTTGCTTCCGGTTTCTGAGTCATGAATCCTAGGAGCCTCAGACTTGCTTCTAAGGAACTTTCCTCACAGGAGCCTGCACTTTCCTACGTGAAGCGGTGGTGGCAGCAGGTTGCCTCCCAGAGTCCTTCACTCATGAATTCATTTCACATTGCCTTCTATGTGCCAGAAACACGGCTAGATGCTGGGCTCTGATGATAAAGAAGACAAGGGCCTTGCCCTTGAAGGCATATAAGTCAGTAGGGACTTTCTCTGAATGTTTCATTTGTCTACTTACATTTGAAGTGATCATCTTCAAACAAGGATTACGTTCATTACAGAGAATGCCTGGCTGTGGGTGAATGATGCTCTCTTCACTCACGGCAATTCTGGAAGATGCTGAAGGGAATAGTAGTAGTTTTGTAGCTAAATGCTTGGTTTTTGGATAGGTGCATCACTGGATTCTCACAGGAAATGACTGTTGTCCTGCCAGTTAGAACTGAAGAAAGAGTGCTTTAGCCTTACCAAGTAATTTGTACAAGATCCGGCAGCAAATAGGTTTGCCACAGAACCCTAGTTTTGGCCTTAACTTACCTGGCTTTTCTAATATACTTTCAAGTCCAGGTGAGGGATTTGGGAGGGAGGGTGAGAAGTTCCTCTTTGTTTTATGAAATAAATAAGGGTCTGTTTTGGTCAGGGTGGGTGAGGGTATATTGTGATAATAGCCACAAGCCAAAGGCCCTCACTCGAGGTGACAAATGAGGGTGAAGCTTGAGGGCGTGGCAGGGAGATGCTCTAGAACAGGTACGAGGAGTACGCTTTGGGTTTGCTTTGGAGATACTACAACATCTCAGCCTAAACTGCCATTTTTTCCTACCTGGCCTCAGATTCGGATCTATGAAGCACTGTTGAAGAGGTAGCCTGCTATCCTTATTCTTTCTGACAAATTGTGTGTTCTCTGAATCGTACTTGCTTCTTTCTCTGATGGAGAGCTTGCGTGACACTCAGCGACAGGAAGCCACAGAGGGACAAGGGCATTCCAGCTGGTACCTTCAACTTCCTCACCAGGCTGACTTCCAGTCACTGAAGTGAACATGGCCAAAAGGCGGGTGGCGTAGGCAGCAAGAGGATGCTGGTCTTTCTGGACAGAAAGTGATGTCTTGGACGGCCAAGACACAACTCTCACCCTCATCCAATTCTGACCACACTGCCTGTGGTGTCCTATGAATGAGAAACATGTAGAACATCCTCTAATTATCTAAAAAATAGCACAGATGTTTGCATTGTTATAATTTTAATGGCATTAAAATGGCAAATGTACTGCAAATTTTGTTAGCTTCTTTTGACATTTCTTGACTTTAATGTTCTAAAGCATCACATCTGAAATTCATCTTTTGCAACATCTGAAGGTTTTGTCCAACATTCCTAATTTTGTAGGGTACCCAGTCCCAAGAGTAGTGTATTGTTTTATGCACCATTAATTTATTCAGGTTCTAGATTTCACTTCAGTTCTCCAAGCCACATCAAAAAATTACTCGAAAGGCAGTGTCTACCACACAAAGTGACTTTCAGGAATTTGAGACAATTGTCTGAGCTACTCTGGCTCTGAAAACTGCTTGTTGCTGAAACCATATATCATCAGGAAATGCAAACTGAAATAAACTCAAGAAAACTATCGAAACCAAATGCTGGTGAGGGTGTGGAACTCTAATTCATGGCTGGTGACAATACAAAATGATACAGCCACTTTGGAAGACAGTTTGGCAGTTTTCTATAAAACTAAATGCTCATAAATTCCAGCAATCTTTGATAGACACAAAATGTGTACAAGGATGTTTATAGCAGTTTTATTTATAATTACTAAAAATTGGAAGCAACCAAGAAGCCCTTAAGCTGATGAACAGAGAAATAAACTGTGCTACCTCCAGACGATGCACTGTTACTCAGCACTAAAAATATAGGCATTATCTAAGTCACGAAGAGACATGGAAGGAGTTTAAATGCATATTACTCATAAAACAGGTCAACATGTAAAACTATATTATACCAACCATAGAACATACTGGAAAAGGCAAAACTTCTGAGACACTAAAAAAAGATCAGTGATTGCCAGAGGTGGGGCATATGAAGATTGCAGAATAGACAGAACACAGAGGGCAGTGAAAATACTCTGTGTGATACTTTAACCCATTTCCCCATTTAGGAAAAGGAGTACAGCTCTCTGCCAACTTTCATTTAATTTTACATAAACATGCTCTGAGGCTGAAACAAACCTAACTGGTGTTCAATATGAAAATAAAACATAAAAACTGTTCTTGACGTTATTTCTAAGCAGAACTTGCCTCGAATCCTAATGTAACAAATGTATATGATGATCAGTATTTAATTACTAATGGCAAAAATATTTAATAACATCAGTTATACATTTATCCAAACCTATAGAATGTACAGCACTGAGTGAACCCTAATGTAAACTATGAATTTGGGTTACAATGATGTGTTAGCGTAGGTCTATCCTTGGTAAAAAGACAAAATGTACCATACTGGTGAGTGAGTTGATAACGGATAAGGGGTAAGACTTGTGTCTATAGGGAATCTCTTTCCCTCTCAATTTTGTTGTAAACCTGAAACTGCTCTAAAAAATACAAAATAAGAAAACAAAGACCTGCTTATCTCAACTGTGCTGATAATGGACACATTTGTTTACTTTTAAACGATCTAGACAGTTACCTTAATTCCCCTATTAATTACAGTAAATAAATTGTACAGGAGTGGTGTGTGTATGTGTGTGCAAGTGTGTGAGTGTGTGTGTGCGCGAGTGTGTGTGTGTGCGTCTTTAAAATACATAGTGACAAAAATGCTATGATACTTTGGTGATCAAATTCACAAACAGCTTTGATTCTTTTTAGAAACAATGTGTGTAAGTACATACGCATAGACATTTCTCATGCTTTGCTTTATGTTCCCTCTATTTCCTACTAACATCTGCACTGCCTGGTGGTTTAACTTAGGAATACATGCTCCGTGAGTTCAGTTCATGATTCATACATTTAGTAGTGAAGCCAGTCATGAAGTGAGCACCCAAGGTCCCTTCCCCTCAGTGAGGGTGGTGGTCACTGGTGCTGCTCACCGTTTTTCCCGCACTCCTCTGGTGACTCTTCCTGTCTTCCCTGGAACCTTCTAGATCTCGACTGCTCTGTCAGTTGGGATGCTGCAGTCAGGAGAATGCATAGCGATGATGATGTATTTGTAACATGGAAGAGAAATAAGCTTTTGTTGTGTTAAATCACAGAGATCATTTCTCCTTCTCTATTATAATCTAGTCCATCTTTACTAATACAGAATATATTATATTTCTTTCTTTTTTTCTTTTTTAAAGGAAAGATGTGGGCAGGAATCAAGATGAGTAGGCAGGCAGGCAGGAAGGGAGAGGAGAAAAAGCATTTTACTGTGTTCATCTTGGTTGTTCCTCCTGGTTCCAGGTCACAAACCTGGGTCCTTGGGATGTATGTGGGCTGCACCTGTCAGAGGCAAACTAATCCACTAGACTGACAGGGCACACCTATGTTTTATTTCTTAAAGGAAGCCTTTACATCACTTAGATTGCTTTCCAGTCTGACAAGATCATGCTGTGTTTTCTTTTCATATCTATTTTTATCTCCATTGCAATCAAGAGATCATATAACATCACACTAATGCTAACGGGAAGCTTTTTCTTATGGATACAAACAACCATATTCTTGTACATTTGAACACAGCTCATCAATATTCAAATAGTGTCCACATTTTATTAGCATTTCACTTTAAAACAAACACTGCATGTCACAGTAACCCATTAGAGCTAAGGGTGAGGGATACAAAGACTTTATGGGAGAAAACAGGTTGCTTTGAATCAGGGGCCTCCCTGTAGATGCTTCACTGAAGTTGGAGAAGCAAGTCGAGAAGATTCCACTGTGTGAAATTATCCCATAATACAACATGAAGTTTGAAGTCTTTCTCAATAATGATTTCAGCAGTCATATTTCTTAATATTCTATTTCATCTTCCAAGAAACACATAATGAACTGGGGAGAACAAGAATATAGGGAATCATCCCAACCTGGGATCAGATTTCAACTGCTAAACTGTGTGATCTTGGGCAAGGAGCTTAAGTCTTTATTTTCACTCTAACACTTGGAAAAAATGAAATAAGATGTTGTGATGATTAAATGAGATAATGAATATAAAGTGCTTTGCGCATAGGGTGTTTAGAAACTGGTGGTAGTTGTTATGACTATTATTTGGCACATTTGTGAGATGGAAACAACTCTAAGGCAAAAGAAATATTTCAAGAGAAGAAAGGAATAGGGCCTCGTCAAAGCTATACCTACTTGCTATAGAGTGATTGAGATATCCAATATCAACATCAGGGCAAGAAACATAGCAATACAATTTTCCACGATGAAATTGCTTGTTTCAGCTAGAGGGTGAAAAAAATAGAATGAAGCTGTGTTTGCTGTTATATTGCATCCAGTGCAGCACATATTGGTTGAGAGCAAAGAAAGAGGCAGTGTGACTGAGAGAGGAAAATGGGCAGAATTTGGAAACAGGTGAAGTTCAGTTGGAATTCTAGCCTTCCTTCTTCCCAGATGGGTAAAGTGGAAGAATATAGTGGTTCTTCACATCAACTCTCATCTGTAAGAAGAAATTGACAGTCCAACTGGATGTGTATCCCCTTAATTTTGCTAACATAGGACCATTGTGAGTAAAAAAATAGGCAACACAGGGTAAGAACTTATGCAGTACTTCTATGTATTAATGCATTTCACTGTGAAACCATGTAGTGGGATATAGTGACTACCTGAATTAGACAAATGAGATCACTGAGGCACAGAGAGGTTGAGTCCCATAACTAGGAAATGTTGAGCAAGACTGTGAGACAGGGAAGTTTCCAGAGGCTGTGCCATTAGGTTAGCCATTAGATTATATTGCCTCTTATGAAACTGAAGGAGAGGATCGTCTACATAGGAGCTTTCCCAGGATTATGACATCTCCTATCTATCACAGAAATGCACTTACCTCTTCCCCACAAAATCTACACATTGATTAGGATGCAGTCTAAATTATTTCCATTAAGAAACTTCTTATCACTTGAGTATGTTATTTTTCTCTCTTGAACCCCTGAGATATTAGCTAAAACTCTAAGGAGATTGATTACATTAGATCTATTTTGTACTGTGAGGAGGCTCAAGGTCTTATATCTAAAGCCTTTACAAATATTGAATGTGGAGCACAGATGGGTGCTCTAAATTACCCCACCGTGTTTCTCATGGAGAAAGACAACTTTACCCACCCCACCCACATTGTGTTTCCCATTTGATGAGGCACCTAGTGGGAAATTCTGTGACCTCTGGAATGAGTGGATATTCATGCTATTTCTAAAGCTCCTAGACTGCTCATGAAGGTGGTGATGAGTTATTTTTGACATTTTAAGATTCTAAAGGACCATAAGGATGGTGGCTCTTTGACATACTGATTCCTTTTGCTTTGATGGGAATTTTGACCACTTAATGGCTATGTTAGATGCTCTGATTGGTTCTTGACAACTGCATTTATGGACATAAATGATTACCTTGACAGAGTTATTTGAGCCAAGATTAGGGGGTGACAGTGCCTAACCAGCATGCTTACAGAACAGGTCAAACTTTCACAATACCCCAAACGTAGGGAAGGGGCAGAGGGTGAAGTTTTGGGAATGCCTTACATACTTGACCTACTGCTTACTAGTCTCATAGCCTGGTCAAGGCTTAACTGATTTCACTTCTTATTGGTGTTATTGTTATAAAAAATTAATCAACCAAGCATAAACTGAGTGGGTTAAATAACAGAAATGTGTTCTGCATCATCATGGAGGTTAAGAGATTCAAGATCAACATGTCAGTGATTCCATTTATGATGAGTGCTCTTTTCCTGGAGGCACAATGGACACCTTGCTGCGACCTCACACAGAATAGGGGGAGAAAGAAAGAAAAAGAAGGAAGAGTGAAAAAGGGAGAGCGAGTTCTTCCATCTCTTCCTCCTTTCATAAAGGCACCAAACCTATCCTCCTGGCCTCATCTAAACCTAATTAACTTGCAAAGGTCTCACTCGATTTTATCACATTGGGGGCTAGGATTTCAATAAATGAATTCTGGGGGAAAACAACATCCAGTTTATAATAATTATGGATCTTTATTAAAATTAGGGTCATTAACTGCACCATTTTGCTTTTCTTTCATCTTCTGATTCTGAAGTTCCGTTCTTCTCCTTTCTCTCTCCTGTTCTTGTCTTTAGAGGTCAGCTACAACAGACTGATTGCTTTCTAGATTCCAGTTGATTTATTAATGAGAAATGTAAGCAGAAGATTGGAGGTTAAATAGAGGGAATAGAGTGGTATTTACGTAAAGTGGCAGGCTACAAAATCAATGTATAAAAGTTCATTTCATTTTTGTACACAAACAGCATGCTAGAAGAAAATGAAATCAAGAAAACCAGTTTTTTAAATAGAAGCAAAAAGTATCAAATATCTCGTAATATATTTAACAAAGGAGGTGAAAGAACTGTGCAATGAAAACTACTACAACTCCATCTTAAAAGAAATAGAGGAGTACACAAAGAGATGGAAAAATATCTCCTAGTCATGGTGAGGAAAAATCAGCACTGTTTAAATGATCACTTTACCTAAAGTGATATATGGATTTAATGCAATCCCTATTAAAATACCATGGGCTTATTTCAAGGGAAGAGAACAAAAAATCTTAAAATTTATATGGAACAACAAAAGACACAAATAGCCAAAGCAATTATTAGAAAAAAGAATGAATCTGGAGAGCTTACACTCCCAGTCATTGAGCTATACTAAAAAGCAATGGTAATCAAAATGGTATGGTACTAGAATAATAATAGAGGCACAAATCAGTGGAATTGAACTGAAATACTGGAAACTGACTCATATACATATAGTCAGTTAATCTATGACAAAGTGGCAAAAAAAAATAATGAAAGTCTCTTTAACAAATGGTGCTAGGGAAACTGGACAGCCACAGGCAAAAGAATGAAGCTAGACCACTCTCTAACACCATTCACAAAAATTAACTCAAAATGGATGAGAGATTTGGACATAAGATCTGAAACCATAAAAATCTTGGAAAACAACGTAGGAAAGACAATCAATGACAGCAGCCTTAGAGAGTTCTTTGGGAACTCAACTACATCATCAAAGGAAAAAACAATAACAAAAATAAACAACTGGACTACATCAAACTAAAGAGCTTCTTCTTAGTAAAAGAAAACATCACCAAAACAAAAAGATAACCTACTAACTCAGAAAAGATATTTGTGTTCCATATTTCTGACAAGAGTTTAACATCCAAAATATACAAAGAATTCATATAATTCAACAGCAGAAAATCAGTCAATCCAATAAAAAATGGGAAGAGGTATTGGAGAGACATTTTTCTGAAGCAAATATACAGATGGCCAACAGTTACATGAAAAGATGTTCCTACTCACTGAGGGAAATAAAAATCAAAACAATCAAAACAACCTTGCACGTGAAAGACTGGCTATTATTCAGAAGTCTGGAAACAACAAATGTTGGTGAGGATGTGGAGAAAAGGGATAACTTTTACACTGTTGGTGGGAGTGCAAATTTGGTACAACCCCTATGGAAAACATGTTAGAGATTCATCAAAAAGTTGAATATAGAAATCCCATGTGATCCCATCAACCCACTTCTGGGTATTTACCCCAAAGACCCAAAAACACTATTTGCAGAGATTTATGCACACCCAATGTTTATTGCAGACCTAAGAATTGGAAACTACCTAAGTGTACTCAAGGTCAGATGAATGAATAAAGATGTGATATAGATATAAATACGCATACACACACATAATGGAATGCTACATGGCCCTCAGAAGAGATGAAATCCTATCATTTGAATCAACATGGATGGATCTAGAGAGGTTTATGCTAAGTGACATGTCAGAAGAAGAAAGATACATACCAGATGGTCTCACCCATAGGTGGAATGTGAATAGACAAAACAAAGGAACAGATGGAAAAAAACCAACCGTTGGACACTTACAATAGAACTGAAGTTATCAATAGGCAATGGGTCTGTACGTGGGTGGGGTGTGGGGAGGGAGAGGAGCAAGTGATGGTGGAGACCACTGAACAGTGGTTTGGTGCAGGGGACGGTGTGTTGATATATATCTAAGGAATGGGGAAACTGCACATGTGGGGAACCTACACATGTGAGTTTATTTTAATTTGTAAAACAATATTACTTCAATAAAATACTAAAAAAAAAAAGTTGTATTTATTCCTTTGCACTACCCCACCTTCTTTATGCTGTCCTGGAAATGACTGCCTTCTTGGTTGCCTACAACTTCTCTTGGGCATGTCCCTTGTCTTCAGATCTCAGCTGAATTCCTATACTAGTTTCACATCCTTCCCTTCAGGACCTGAGCTGTCAATGACTTCCTACTGTTGGTAGGTCTAGGAACTTCACTGTTCGTTGTCTCCTGCCTTAATACTTAATACCTCAATACTGTTGACATTTTGACAGGATAATTATTTGCTTTGTGCATGTGATGGGGAGGTAGGACTGTTCTGGTTACTGTAGGATGTTTAGCGGCATCCCTGACCTCTACATATAAGATACTAGTAGCCACTACTTTAGTTGTGAAAAACCAGAATGTCTCCAGAAATTGTCAAATGTCTCCTGGGAAGCAAAGTTTTCCCAAACTTGAGAACCACTGCTGTAAACCTATCCATATTTCTGTAAATTGTCCTTTCATTAAAAAAAATTTTAAATATTCAAATTGTGTTGCCTATTTCCTTCTAGTATACTGGTGAAAGCATAGATGAGTAATAGTAGAATAAATGGAATTTATTTATTATTATATGTGGATTGGAAGATTGTTTTAAATCATGGGCTCCAAGAAAGTAAATAATGGGGGAAAGGGTCTTAGTGGTGAAAGTCTAGAACTGTTTATCATCTCAACAGCACAAGAGGTTTGGGAAAGTCTAAAGAGTTGCTACATTGACGCTGTTATTTCAAACTGGGGCCACAATGTAGGGAAGAGGCAGGTGGTCTAAGCTCCTGGTCACATAGTGGTTATGACCCATGTTTCAATTAAGAGGGCTCATTCAAGTCCCAGCCCGACTGCAGACTAGTCCTATGACTTTGAGCCTGTTCTATTTAAAATGGGGTTTGACAGAGTTATTGGTGTCAGGTACTTCTTTCCTCATCTGAAAGATGAATCTGATACCTTTTCCAATTATTGTGAAGATTAAGTGATATAACTTAGGACAGCCCTGGCACATTATAAAGGTAGCAATGATCATGGTAATAGGATTATTTTTAAATCAAACATATACCCCAGGTACACATCAAACATGACAAATATGTCAAATCTGACGTTTATTTAAAAAATTAAATGTTTAATTCATGATACGTGAATGTACACGCATAATAACTATTTAAATAATACTATAAAACTTGAAAGTATTTCCTCCCTTAAATATACCTCACCTTCCTTATCCTACTCCATTTCTTAGACAGAATTATTATCAATACTAGCTTAAAGCATATGATACTGCTATCTTCATAGGGCAGAAATAGTCAAGCTAGCAATGCCATGTCATTCAATCTGATAGTGCCAAATGTGTTCCAATTTTGTTCCATACATTTATTCAATTAATTTTTTTTAAAGGAAAGATACAGGCAGGAATGAAGCTGAGCAAAGACAGGAGGGGAGGAAGAAGCACTTCATTTTTATTTAGTTCATCTTGGTGGTTGCCCCATACCCCCAGCCCTGAGACATGGACTGTTAGGATGTATATGAACTGTGCAGGCCGAAGGTGGCTGACCAAATCACAACTCCACCAGGGCACGTCCTTTCCACACATTTATAGACAATTATATGTACATATGTTATTTAAAAACATAAATGGGCAGTACTGCTTTTTTTTTTAAAAAAAAAAAAAAAGACAATGTGTATTAGAGTCTTTGCATGCCCACTTTGTTTATTTAAAAATCAGTATAGTATTCATTTTATGAGTGAACACAATTTATTTAGACTCTGTTGATGAGAATTTTCAAATTTTGGTACACTCTGGTGGAGCAGCAGTTGGGTCAGCTGCTTCCATAGGGGTGCAGTCAACGTATCCAATTTTGTGTCCTAGGTCCAGTGGTGGGGCGGGGCAGAGAACCATTGTGAACACCTAAATAAAAATAAAAGCAAAATGATTCTTCCTCCTCTCTCTTCCTGCCTGCCTACTCACCATCATTCCTGCTTGTACCTTTCCTTTAAATTAAATTTTTTTTTCCAATTTCATTGCTGTATACACACTATGGTGTGTTTAACACCTTTACATGAATGTTTACACATATGGGTATGTTCGTAGAATTTGAATCCTAAAGTAGAATTTCACGGTCACAGGTAAAAACACAACAGATTTACTAATTCCTGAATCCTCATCAGTACTTGTACATTGTCAAGTTTTAAAATTTTTGCCAATATGATAGGATGAAAAGGATCACTTGTTATAGTTTTAATTTGTATTTCTCTAATGACCTCTAATGTCGAACATCTTTTCATATGTCTATTGAATTTTTACTCTTCTTCTGTGAATTGCTTGCTCTTATCTTGAGCCTATTTCTCTATTGGGATATTTGTCTTTTTAATATCAATCTATAGGAGCTCTATACAGCGTTCTGGATGTAAATTCTTGTTTGTTATACATTTGCAAATACCCGTTTGTCACTTGCCTATTTATTTTATAGTGTCTTCCATCACTCTGAAATTGTAAGTTTTCCATGTTATCAAATCTGCCAACTGTTTCCTTGGCAGCCGTGGCTTCTAGAATGCTGGAGCGCTATACTGTATATAAGGTTCCCTCAGGTCAGAGTTTGGACACTGCCTTGGACTGAGCTGTCTATGGTTTAATTTTTACCCTTCAAATGAGTGGCATTTTGTTGGAGACAAATAAAATGCCACACACACAAATCCAAACCCCAGGGCACTGATCTTTGCTCACATCAACTTTGAAACAAAAAAAGAATGGAGTCTTCTAGTCTCTAAAGATACACACACAGAGTTCTCTGCGAATAAAAAGATTTTAATGAGGAAAATAAAAGGCTAGTGTGAATGGAGCATGCAGTTTATGTACATATCTATTTCTTAAAATGCAAGAACTTAAAACTTGTAAGTGCTAGGGGATTATGCTGAGATAAGTCAAAAGAAGAACAGTAGATATCAGATGACCTCACTCATAGGTGGAATTGAATAGATAAAACAAATAAACTGATGAAATAAAATCAACCCTGGGACACCTACAGCAAAACTGAGGTGACCAATAGGGAATGGGATGAGGGGTGGCAGATACAAATGGTGCCAGAGCCCACTGGACACTGGTGAAGAACACTTGGTCATTTGGTGGAAGGCAGGGTGTGTTGACATATATCTGAGGAATGGGGAACCTATACATATGAGTTTATTTTAATATGTAAAAATAAAAATAATAAAAAACTTATATATGCTATATATAATCCAGCAATAAACAATTGTTTAAGTCAGCCTCAAAGTAGGAAGTTATTATTTTTCATTCTTCTTTTAAGGGATAAAATTATAGCTCAATGATAATAGATAACTTTCCAAAGTTCTTGTAGCCGATAAGTGACAAAATCAGGAGTTTTGGCACTGTCTGGAGCCCTTCTTATTATTCTGGAGATTTTTTTATAGAAAATCAAGAGCGTGTGTGTGTGTGTGAGTGTGTGTGTGCATGTGTGTGTGTGCATGTCTATGTGGGTACAATAGTTCTGGTCTCTGTTTCTATTTGTGATATGAGTATCTAAATGTCTCGTATTTGTCTATATACATGCAAGTGTGTATGCCTGTGTGGAGAGAGAGATATATTTTAAGGAATTAGCTCTTGTAATTATGAAGCCTGACCTGTTCATCATCTATAGGGTAGGCTGGCAAGCTAGAGACCCAGGGAAGAGTTGATGCAATAGTTCAAGTCTAAAGGTAGTCTGCCAGCAGAATTCCCATTTGCTCAGAGGAAATCAGTCTTTTTTCTCTTAAGGTCTTCAGCTGATTGGAGAGAGCCCACCTACATTATACAGGGTAATCTGCTTACTTCAGAGTCTACTGATTTAAATGCTGCTCTCATCTGAAAAATATACCTCTCAGAAACATCTAGTGTAATGTTTGATCAAATATCAGATGCCATGCCCTAGTTTAGTTGACACATTAATCATTACAGAGAGGGAATCAGATGATATTAAGCACATTTTAATATATGTATTTTATGATTTTCTTCTCTAGTACTGTACATAATTTTACTAATAGATTTTTTAAAATATTAGACGCAGCATTTCTAAAGAGAACTCATACCAATTTTTTACCCACTTAATTTCCATTGTTTTAAAAGATTCAAGCTAGCAAATTCTGAAATGGATATTGGGACGTGGGTAAAAGTGGCAAAATCTTGTTGGAGAGCAATTTGATAGGATCTATAAAAAATTTAAATATAAATCTTACAACCTATTAGGTTTATGCTTTTCTTTGTATTTTCCTTGAAAATACGTTTTCACATAGACAAAAAGACATGTGCAAAACTATTCAGTATAGCACTGAATGTAAATTGAAAAATGGGAAACAACCACAATTTTATGAAGAAGGGAAAACCAACAATGAAATAGCTAAGAAATACTGGCAGCAGTCAGAAAGAATATGCTAGCTTTCTCTATATTTACTTATTTAGAACTCTATAACACTGATTGGAATAAAGGAAGTTTCAGAATAAGCACAAAGTATCATCACTTGTATTAAAAAGAAATCAAATTCCATGTGCATATCATGATATCAATGTAAAGAAAATAATTTCAGTGATACCTGTAATACTGATAATAATTATGACTGGAGGGATATCATCAGGCAGAATTGTATTTATCTGTTGTTTTTTTGGAATGAGAAATTACTAATAAATTACTTGCATGAATGGAATTTAATATTAATATAAATTTCCAAATATGCTTTTATCTTAGATATTAGAATCCAGTTTTGAATACTGACATGTTAACTATGTGCATTAAAAGACATATTATGAAGTAACAAAGTAGTTGGCATGATACTTTAAATTTTTATGGACATGTTAAACACTGAATTCTTACAATATTATTTTAATCTATGATATACAACGTCTAATCTAGAGATTAAAAGTAATGCATTTTATGTAAAGTCTGAAAATGGTGCTTTGATAAGAATTTTCTCCTAGTGTGGATAACACAAATACCAATGAGTCCTAATTTTAACCCACAGGATAGTAATTTGAAAAACAAAGATAGATGACTCTTTCATAAAATTTTAGCTATGCTACAAAACAATCCCCAATATGCTAAGCTTTAAGCCTCTGTATTTTATAGTAATAACCAAGGGGAGAGAAAAAAATAATAACAATATGATTTAATAAACATGGTTTCATATAAAAAAACTAACAAACAAGTAGACATATTTCTTTATAATTTCATTAAAGAAACTGAAATGTCTTCTAGGCAATCACGAGCTGAAAATTATCTTCTCATACTTTTATTACACTGATCAATAACACATAGTTTTCATGAGAGGCTTCTTGCTTTTGAGGGAAAATATAACACATAAAAAAATAATCTCACATCTATATTTATTCTTATTTACGAATTACATGTATATGAAAGTAAAATAAAACCCCACCTTGCCTTAGAGGGCATCTTTCTTAAGAGAATGAATTCTTCTTAGCAACCCAGATCCATGGTCCTTGGAGGGGGTTAAGCCCTGGAGAAAGGTAGTTCTCGAGATAGAACACAATTTCTCCCATATTTTTAAGGCACAATGTGCCTCCCTCCCTCACCCCACCCGGTCTTTTCAGGCTGAATTCCCTTCATATCCTCCCACTTTGTGCCTCATTGCTCAAATACCCTAATCAGAGCCAGCTTTGTGGTAACCTGAGCAGTCGTTCAGAGCACCACGCTCTGAAGAGCCCCATCATTGCTTTACTGCTCTGCTGTGATTGTCTGGAAACAGTACTTTTATCTGTGAGCCCGTGCTTTGCAAGTGAAGCCTGGTGTTACAGTGGACACTCACATGAACAGAAGAGATGCACGCAGTATACAGGCCTCCTTTCCTTGCCATTGTATCAGTACATAGTGTTTAAAATGTCCTGTGAGCACAGAATTCTGGAAGTTCCAGGATGCATGAGATCTCAGGTGAGTGCCTACTGCTTGACTCTTGAATAGCCCAGGAATTAAAGACATCAACCGCATATAGTCAAAAATCTGCACATAAATTTTGATTCCCCTAAAATTCAACTGCAGTGATCCCTTGATCTCCTGAGGGATTGATTTTAGCACCTACTCCCAATACCAAAGTTCATGGGGTGCTCAAGTGCTGGTAAGCATGTTAACTCTGGAACCAGCTGAGGCACTGAGGGCCTGGAAGAGCTTTCTGCTCTAAGCAGAACTTGCTTCCAACACACAAAGAAGGCAATGGTGTTTTAAGAAACAAGAAAGGCTGAGGAATCCTCTCCTCTCCTTTCTCACCCACATTACTCCTGGTATTAGTCAATTGCTTGATGACAATGAGAACATAAAAGGAAAAGGAAAGACAGGATTGCCTATAGATTGCTTTCCTCTAGTCCTTCCTTCCTTGTCAATAAGCTGAAGGGAGAGTGAATTGGTAGAATGCGCTCCTATCAACAAATGAAATTTAAAAAGTGCTGTTAGTTTTATGCAGAGTTCCCACCACATACGCATGTATGAGTTCTGAAGTATGAATTATGTAAGGTGGGTGATTCCTTGTGTTAATTAAAAACTCTTAAATTTGCATTTACAATCAAAATTGTACAATATAAAGATAATTGGTCAAATTCATGGAAATAGGTTTTTATTTTCCTTTGCTTAGATCTTTAAATAGCAAATTAAAAACAAACAAACAAAAAAACAAACAAAAACTACCACGACAAAAAGAGAGGTTTAAAAAGAAAAGGAAAAGCTTTACAATTTAGTACTGTTAATGACACACTTTTCTTTTTTTTTTTGAGCAATGGACCCCAAATTACATTTTTTTACTGGGTTCTGCAAATTATGTAGCTAGCTCTGGCTCAGCTGCCTCTCCCAGCTAACGTCGTCTTTGGTTCTTACCACTGACCATTCAGAATTAATTGTTCTCTGCCTTTCACTTCTGCACTGAGCACTGCATTTCACCCAGGCTGCTTGGAATGACTATGTACTTCCCCATAGCTACAGCTAGCAAGGTGTCATTTTTCCTCCAAATGTCACCTGTGAATTACCTATCTCAGAATCACCTGGGAGTACTGCTTGGGGCTCTCACCACAATCTACCTATCAGGTTTGGGGACCACTGATTAGGGTGGGGGCTCACCAAGTATGGTCTAAAGAGCAGCCTCACTGACTGCAGCCAAGCTCTTACAGAAATGCAAACTTGTGGACCTCATCCCCAGTCTTTGGGGCAATGCTGCACTTTAAGAACCACTGATGAGTGGAAAGAACATGAAATCTTGAGGCAGCTAGACTTGGGGTGGAATCCTGAAAGAATCTATCAGTAACTCTGACTTTTGAGCATGCGCTCTCTCCCCAAGACATGATGAGAACCTGGAACCAGAGAAGTAAATGTGTCCTGCCCTATACAAAGTCTCTCTTAGTTTGGAAACTCTGCTTATTTTGCCTTTTTTGTTATTGTTAAGCAATAATAACAAGCCTTAGTTATTCATGACCCTCTCTGTCTTTCCAAGATCTTCTAGGAAGGTAAGAGAAAGAAGCCAAGCACAGGTCTCTCTTGGAATGGGGACCTGAGTCACGCTGTGGAGGGAAACCCTCTCAGAAGTCAGTACCCAATAACTGTCTAGTGATTTGAGCCAACTCAAAGGTTCTGACTGGCGGTGGGAGAGACTACTCTGAGATAGGGGTCAGGAGGCAATTGTGCGTCATTTATTAAGGGACAAAACAGCCTAACAGTAATTTGTTCATTGTGTCACGAGAAAGCCAAATATAATTTTACTCAGATTAGAGCAATGGCCTTAATTGTAATAAACTCTAAGAAATTTGCACAGCATTCAATTTAATCAAATGATTGAAATTAAAACATAAGAGAGCAGGATACAGAAACCATAAGCCCTCTAGGATTGTTTATGTGTGTCTGTGTGTCTAGGTCTTTATGTTTTATTATTTGGTGATTACAAGACCAAAGCAAAATGCAAATACTAGGAATTTGATTTTGGTTTTTTGCATGACATTAAAATACTAACACTGATACTCAAATTTTATTTTTTAATGTATTTTTCAGAGTTCATGAAATAAAAATTAAAACCAAATGTCTAATTGGTAACAAATAAAAAATTGAATTTACCCTAAAAAAGTAAAAACCAACTTTTAAAAGTATGCATAGCCAGCAAACACTCTTATTCATAGCAATAGAATCAATAGTGATAATCAAAAAACTATATAAAAGGAAATATGTATTAACCAGAGAAAGCTGGCAACTAAATATAACAGAAAGTTCTGTTTTGTTTTAAAAATGATGTCATAATCCGAGTCTACATTTATGCAAATTTATCCAGCTGTTGATCAATTTCAATACTTTAGAGGAGGGAAGATGGTGAAGTTGGAGTTATAACTGATTTCAAAGATTTTCCGCCTACTTAACATTTTCAAATAGTCTTCTCTCTTCTTTGTCATTTTTTAGGAGTTTTTGAAAAGTCTTTTCTTCTGCAAGAACCAATCTTCTTTTCTTTAATCAATAGCAAAGCTATCACTTTGTCTCAAAGAGAACATGGCCAATGTGCTGTTGACTTAGTTTCGTCATATATAAAAGCTGTATGTGATGTAGAATTATTTGCATCAGTTTCATTTCTGTCTTATTTATAGCCCAGTTTTTCAAAAAGTCTTTCAACTAGAGTAAGAAATATTCCTTGCAACAGAAGCTTGGCTTCATTGATTGTCATTTTCATTCTCCTCTTGAGGATTGTGGAGGCATACAGGAACTCTTTTCTAAATGAGTAGTTTTGCTGGATTGGAAATTTTAATGCAGTAAATAATTCTCAGGATATATCTCAAGTTGTAAAAATATCAGATTTCAGAATAAATATATATGCACACACACATAAAAAGTGTTGCTCCAGAAAAAATACAAATATTTCAATCCTTATATGCACTGCAGTTCTTTTCATAGTTGACATAAAAATTGCACAAGACCAGCTCACACACAAACACAGTTAACTAATTTTTAGCAAAATTGTTATTCACTACACAGGTATATCATGATGATGTGAGCTGAGCATGAGGTGTGGGGAAATGGTGTTTCTTCTTCTGAGAGCAGAGGAGTTCCCATGATGTCCGGCCACAGGAAAGAAGTGATTAGAACATTAAAAAATTCAAAAACTTTAAAAGTACCCACTTTGGACTCAGACACGTGGTGGGCTCAGTGCAGCTCCCTTGGCCTTGACGGCAGCTGCAGATGCACGGAAGATGGTTCCTGAGTGAAACACACTGTGAGGCCAGCTGAGAAGCCGGCTTGCCCCCGGGAGTTAAAGCCAGCAGGGAATCCATGGGATTCTCTGCTCTGGGCAGCTCCACTGGGTGCAGGTAAAGAACCATTCACATGAAGTTTGGAGACCTGCTGAGTCAGAAAATAGAGTATGAGACTATAGTGGGTTTTTATTGGGTGCTTTCAACAAAGCCTGCGTCTGCTTCTCAGCTCTCAGCTACTTAAAGCAAATGTGAAGCATTCAATGCAAATGAGTTCTGTGGCCTCGGGTCCCTGCACACATCCTGCCCACTCCACATTGGACTAATTTCTAGCAGATATCTGGTCAGTGGGAGATGGGTCCAGCATTTCCTCCTTCCTGACAGTGAGATCATCCAGAACCATTTCTGGCAGCTGAGGAGCTTAGTGAAGTTTTTTTTTTTTTCAGCAGATGAAATAAAAAACACATGGGGAGATGAATTCCAGTGGGGGCTATGAGGGCCCGATGAGTCTCTGTGACCTGTTTTCCCCTGTGGGCTGGAACCATCCAGAAATGCACATCTCCCTGGAGCCATGGCATGTTTTCTGGAGACCTTTCTTCTGTATATACATGCCTTTTCTGGATTCAAATATTTTATAAATCTGAAAGTATGTATGAAATATACTGAAAAAACAAACAAACCTGGAGTCCATTTGAAATATAATTTAACTAACATTTGTGTATTTTTATCTCAGACATACTGTCAGAAGATGGACTAGAAAGACAAATAGAATAAAAATCCAAATACCCATGAAGCTCGCAGGGCAGAAGTGTCAATAATCCTACGCTGTGAATGAGACAGAGGCCTGGTCAAGATAGTTTGGAGCAAACAGGAGGTGAGGCAAGGCTTTAGACCTCATCAAGGGAAGTGAACTGAGCTGGGTCTTAGAAGTTAAGCAGGACTCATAGGGAAAAGTCATCTGCAGAGAGGAATTGACATGACGCAGCAGGAAGCAAGAAAAACAATGATTATCTTTAGAAATCATCAGGAAGCTTGGTGTAGTTAGATGTACAATTTGAGCAGGTAATGAGTGACTTAAAATTAACCTGAAAAGTTGAGTTGAGATTCAGCTGTAAAGGGTAATGTCTGTCTTGATTGCTATCTGGAGTTAATAGAAGAAAGACATCACTAGACTTCAAGCAAAGGAGTGCAATCACACCTCATATTCTAGAAAGTCACTTAGGTGGCAGTGCAACAGAGAAAAGGAGTCAGGAAAAATAGTTAAGGACTCCAAAAGAAAGAAAGGAGATGGAATGATATTCCTAAGAGAAAACAGTAATCTGTTTTAAGGAAAGGTGCAGGCAGGAAGAGAGAGGAGGAAGCATTTCATTTTATCTTATTTTCGTTTAATTGTTCACACTGGTCATCTCCTCTCAGGCCCAGGGCTCAACCCCATGTGTATGTGGCTTGCTCCTTTGGAGGCCATTGACCTAACCACTATACCACCAGGATGCACCAAGGGAGAGCTGTATTGAGAAAAGTTGTTTTCATGTTGCACTGGAGGACATTTAAATACATGTAGGCTGAAGGTCAGTTGTCGAGATAGAGAGATTGATGATATGGGAGAGAGTAGAGATTCCCATGCCTCACCTAGAAGGCTGCATTTCTTTCCAGTATCTATATACAGGGTGTTCAAATCCATCAGTTTGTAAAAGCACATTAAACTCCCAATGTCGTTGTTTAACGGTACACTAATATAAAGTGAGCAGAAGTCATTAGAGAAATACCTTCATCTCAGGGTGGCTGGAATGGTATGGACTAAAATAATCTACCAAGAAAGGGTAAAATGATGGATTAGATAAGACCATATCCACAGGATAGTTAAGTTATCAATAAAACAAAGTGATGTAAAGGGCGACAAAGCCTGAAAGAGGGCAGGGAAGAAAGGAGAGTTTATGAAAATCAGGCGGCACGAGCTCCTAGCAACATCAGTCAGCTGAGAAGATAAGCGAGGAGGAATAATGGCCTGGAAAACTTTAACCAGCGCACAAATCCTGTTGCTCCCCCACCTCTCCCTACCCTCACCTATGGCAAGGCTGAGAATGAGATGCTACCTGTAGCTTGTGATCTAAGAGCCTGGAAGCTTCTGGAGTCTGTGGACATGGTTTTGCAGGATCGCTGAATCTGTTGGGCCATCCCTCGGTTGATTGGTTGCCTGTCTTTTTAACCTGACTGAACACCACCCGTCATTATAAAGAGCACTATGCACAGGAACACCTGGCCCTGCACCCGCTTCACAGGTCAAGCAGTGTTTATTTCTTCCAAAGTGACAAATGGGGATGATGATGAGCACAGCTGTCCTAACACCTACCTATCAATCTTCTCCATCAAACATGTTCCGAGTCCAGCTCAGTGTTTCTCAAATTTTTAGGCACACAGGAGTCACCATGGGAAACACTGAAAATGCAGGCTCTGGTTCAGCAGGTGTGGTAGGGAGGGAGATTCTGAATTTCTAATGAGGCCCAGGTGATAGCTGAGCTGCTGGCCCCGGAGCCACCCTTGTATAAAAGGGTGCAGGGGCAGCTTCTGGGTCTGCTTGCAGAGTCACCAGGTGGAAATGCAGCAGGGTGTCTACTCTGTGACCATTCGGAGAGCCCCGGCAAAGCAGCCCTTGACTGTTCAGTCCCACTGTAGACTTGGCCTAAGTTCTGCTGACCATGATCAAGTGAGCCTGGGCTTGAGGAAATGTGTAAGTACAATTTCCTTTTCTTTATGACACAGAAAAGGCAGGATTGATACTCGTGGGATTCACCCACTTAGTGCAGAATTAGACGACAGGTCCACAGAGAAATCAGATTTCCAAATGACTTTTGCTTATGACCTGATTTATGTTTCCACAAAGAGCGAGGGAAATGAGTTGCTTTCCCAATCCAGTCCCTTCTTCCTTGCTGGATGAACTCTGCTCAGAAAAGAAAAATCTAACCCACCAAACTTGCGGATTTGTGCCAGGTTCACTCGACTTAGCAACACAGATGAAGGCAAAAAGTTTTCTAGTGTTTATATTTAGATTCTGCCCAAGGGGAGTTCTTTTTATCACCTGAATCTGTCACTTTAGTTTGATAAACAGCAGGAGAGGAGAGACTGGCACTGCAAAATGCTGAAAACGCGATGTAATGCTTCGGTTAGTTCTGGTACAGTGGATTCTCATAAGAAGGAAGTTTTATTTTTGGTTCTGTTGAGTCCATTCTGTTCAGTTCAGCAAACGTGCATGTAGTATCCATTACACGGCAGGTACTGTGTTAGGTGTCAAGCACGCAGTGGTGAATGAGAAGTGGCTGCTGACCTTCAAATGCACTTGATACCATGGGAGACAGACAGATAGAGAGCAAAAGTTATGGGTCATGTCTAAGCAACGACTGAGGGAAATGCATGGGGTGTGGAGTGTTGATGGGGTCTCCTTCCTTTTTATGAAAGTGGAGGACAGGGTGCAGTAAGACATAAGTGAATAGAAAACATCTGAGTTGAATCTGGAAGCTTAAGTAGGAACTAGGCAGGTGAAGAAGTTTTAGAAAGGTGTGAATAGTCATTAATACTGAGCAGGTGATCTGATTCTTCCTCTAGGCACACAATGGAAAAACAGTCCCCTTTCCTCTTAAATTTAAGATGTACTTCAGCTAATGGAAAGTGAGAGAAGGGGATATGTGTCCTTTCTAGTAGAAGTTTTAAATGCCAGTATGTGAGTTACCGTTTTCCTTTTTCGCTGCTACAGAAATTGTGGAAATGTGCTGCAGTAAGATGAAACTTCACCAGTGTTCTTGGGTGACTTCAATGGCAGGGAATTTATATAGTTCAGAGACATACATTTGATCTGGGAAGTGGGAAGTGCAAATAATAACACCAGAATTGTAGTATTGACTGGAGCAGGTGGGGTGGGCGTGCTTCTTAACTGCCCTGGATCTCTGGATATTAGAGGCTTAGGTGATTAAACGGTTGGCCAGATGAGACCTTGACATTCCATTCTAACTAAAAGACTGATTTTACAAAATTGAATGCAGTTTGTGATATCTACTTCTGGGAACACTTTTTCCAAAATTCCCAGACATGTATTTTCTGTTCTAGAAAGTTTCAGCACTTTAAAACCCATGTGACAATGCGAAATATTGTATGAAGTGTTGGGTTTTGTTATCACTAGACAAATTTCTTGATGGTAGAAAACATTTTGATTGTATTCCTTAAGATCCTGCACAGTACCTAGGAGTGTAATAAATGTCCTTTGAATAGATGAAAATACACAGTTTATTTATGGGACATATCTTAAGTACCTCCTCAGAATCTTTTGGCCTTACTTGTCTCCCAGTTCATAGATTTTATTGCTTCAAATAAATCATTTTTATGACCACTTGATTCCAGGCAAGTCCATTTGGGTCTCCTGCCTTAGGGCAACTAACTATAGAGCTTTTAGTTCTGATGCCACTTTCAGAGTCTACATGCTGCAGGATTGTATAACTGCCTGCTAAAAGATAATGCAAAGAAGCCTTTGGGGCTCCCTACAATGAATTTTTCCAAGGAATAACCTATGTGGAGGTGTCCCACATGGCTGAGCAGGTGAAATGATTGAGTGACTGATTCATCGTCCACTGTGAATCTATCCAGGTCATAGCACAGACCTTTCATTGCTACCCGCCCCTCTGTGCTTCAACTCTAATTTTCATTCTCACTTCTTTAGGATCCAGAAATATTAGAACATGACCTTTTGCTCATATTGTTTGCTAAGGAACTCTGGAAAAAATAGTTATAGAACTAGTTGTGGAAACATCAGAATAAGATTTTGAGTTTGATTGCCCATTGATCAGAAAGTAATACTGGTATTAAGTGGATTGTTAATAACCCCTGATATGTAATATCAGAGACCCTTAAATTCTGTCCTGTGATTGAGATCAGGTACATATGGAGGGTAACATGTTGAGAGATCAGGTAACTGTGACATCTCATTACCATGAGGGCAATGATAATTTTATGTATATTGCATGTGTGCATATAAATATATATAATATATATAAATGTGGCTTATTTTGACTACACTGGACTCTTTGCAAACATAAAATGGTAGTTCCAAGGCAGAAAATTGTGTACTGTGAAAGTTTCCCTTGGTTGTCATTATGGGAGACTCTTAGTAACTAAAGTTTCAGGGCAGATAGTGCTGAAAATCGGATCTAGGATCTAATTATAAAGTTTGATTTAATTACAAATTAAACATTTACACTTGCAATCTGAACAGGCTTCTATTGTGAAAATCAAGGGCCTTGATAGAGTTATAAATGGAGATAAGAAATAAAAATATCTGAGTGGGTGAACCTGAGAATTTTAAACTTCAGAATTCTCTTGGCTATTCTTCATTGCCAGAGAATAGTTTACTTACCTGTATAATTTCACTTGAAGCAAATACCTTAAAAGATAAAGCGTCTTCTTGTCAGTATTTACCTCCTACCATGTCTCATCGCTTCCAGCTATAAACAGTTAAGAGTTAATACAACTCAATTGGGTAAGGAAAAACTCTGCCTCTAGAAAAAAGTCTACATGTCAATAAAATTGCTTGACCTAGCTGATGTATAATGGTAGGATCCAAAAGAATACGTACAAAAATGGATTCTGAGCATATTGGGGTAGGAAAGGGGTAGAGGACATGGAATATATGATGAATAGGGGAGAATTTTGTGATGAGGGAAACATGTCTTGATTTGAGATTCAATGCTCTTTCAAGGAAACATGGAACATGTTCTAACATTCAATAGAGTTGGGTCTTAGAATATTAAACATGAGGATAACTTATATAAAAGTGTATTGAAGATGCCTAAATTTCCTTAGCATATAAGTGAGAAACTTATCAGACTACTTGGGTAAGTGGAGTGCCATAAAGTTAACCCAGTCATAATCTCAATCACACTGAAGGGCTAGATGTAATATATTGGAGAATTTCCACACAGCTTTGGTCTGTAGTCTACTGCTAGGGATTTAGTGATTGTTTTCTTTTTTATATACATGGAGAAGCAAAGCAAAATATCACTACTGGAAGAGAAGAGTATATGTTTAATCTCTTGCCCCAAGACTGTAAATTAGACTTCGGAAAATTTGACTAGCTTGACATTCCACAGAACATCATATTCATCCACTATATTGATGATATCATGTTCAGTGAACTGAGTGAGATAAAAGCAGAGTATTCCCTAGCTGTCCTAGTAAGAAATACATGTGCCATTGTCTGGGAGGGGAAAATGTAGATTTAAGAACCTACCCCATCAGTGAAGTTTTTAGGGGTACAGGGATTAAGGATGTTCAGGACATTCATTCTAATATAAAATACAGGTGTACTTTTCACTTCCTACCATGAAGAAGGCACAGTTATGTGTCTCTTTGTATATTTTGACAGTAGCTGATACTATGTTACAGAATATTTCTACACCCCATTTCTTGGCTGAGTCAGACTTCAAGAAGGACTTGGAACATAAAAGTGTCCTGTAGCAGGTCCAGTTTGTACAAGCTCAGCTCCATTGGCCCCCTAGTTGTATCTGGGTAGATGATGTGTGGAGCTTCTAGAAAGTCACACTAGGAGGACTGCAGGCAGATCCAGAGGGCTCTGGAGCAAAACTATGACTTCTACAGAGAACTACTAAGGTCGAAAAATGACTCCTCTTGCTGAAATGGTCCCTAGCAGAGACAGTACTTCATCATGGAATACCAAATGACTCAGTAAACAGATGCCCTTTATGACCTCAGCACATCCACTGAACAAAATAGGGAAGCAGGTAAATAGTGGAGTAGCTGAGCAAGCAGACCCTTATATGACAGATGTGGTTTGCTGGGTTCAAGTATCTCCTAAGGAATTTACACAAACAAGTGGCCCAGACCTCTTATTACCTGCTAATGTTGCGTTGATGTCTTTACCTCACTCTTATCTTTGATCAATGAACATATTCTGCAGTAAATTCATGGGAAAAAGGACTGACATAATTCACTGATGGGTCCAAGCAATATATTCACACTAGTTAAAAATGGACAGCTGCTACAGTCCCACTAAGGTGTGACGGAAGGAAAGTAGTGAAGAGAAACACGCCCAGTCAGCAGAGTCATGGGCTGTATACTCTTAATCCCTTTATGGAGAGGTGACTTGTAAGATGACTGTACCCTGACTCGAGAGCAATGGTGGGCAGATGACTGGGCAGAGTCCTGAAAAGGACAAGACTATGGATCAGAGACTAGGGGGTTTGAAAAGAACTATGTGGACTGTGAATCTTTGGGTTCCATATTAGATTGCATTAAAAACATTGAGTGCTGTTAAATTTATCAACTTATTTAGACCAGAATGATGCATTTTATAGATTCAACCAGCCGCTTGTTGGCTGCCCCACTACTTCGGCTATGGATCTTTGAACAGACTGGCCATAGTAGCAGGAATTGGTTATAGAAAGATCCTCAGAATAAAAGAAAATAACAGGAATGTCTTCCCTACTCTTAACACAACAGAGACCCATTTTCTGAATTCTTCTTTGCAGGTCTATAAAGGTCAGAAAGATGACCTTTATCTCAGGTTTTGAGATGTTCATTCTGCTGTGGCAACTGTGTGATTGACCTTGAGGCAGACTAGTAGAGAGAAAAACTGAGATTTTTCCCCATGCGCTACAACTTTCAAATGGGCCCCTATTGCCAATCTGTTCGCCAGGAGGATAGGATATTTTTGGAGTTTCATTGTCTATGGCCACTGTACAATTTCCTGTTTGGTTTGGGTCAAATCCAGGAAATATAGGAAGATAAAAACAAAAATACCAAAAAATTCATTACCACCACTTTAGTCCTTCAGGTTTTCACATCTCTCCCCAATCTACTCACCTACTGCTATTAATGTCCCAGAGTCCTTACGCAGTCACTGTTTTTAATTGTGTCCAGAGTTTTCTAATTGGAGAGTGTAAGCTTACTCTGTCTTGGCCAGAGCCAGATGGATCTACTTAAAATACCAGGTCATATCTGTACCCTCTCACCCCAGCCTCTTCTTTTTCTTGCCAGATCAGCTAGGGATTCCTTTGTATTTTGGAGGAGAGATAATACAGTTCATGGATGAAAGCACAGGGAATCTGTGGAATGGGGTATGAACAAAAACAGATAAAATAGTCTTGCTTTAAGGAGTTTAACCTGGAAATTTCCAAGTTGCCCTGGGATTTCTAAAATGATTTGTGTCTGATGGAAATATCAGTCAGGGTATGAAACAGAAGTCTGAAACAAATTTTATAGAACATGTGAGAATAATGTACTGCTGAGAGGAGAGGAGGTGCCAGAAGATAGCTTGAGAGGAACCAAGACAGGGTCCAAAGATGACATGGAGGATATAGTACTTGCAACATGAAATGCAGTGAAATCTAGTAAATAAGGGCAGCTTCCAACTCTCATAATATCCACGACGGAGTGATCATTTTCAAAGGCCTGAAAAGTAGACTCCCTTCAACCAATAGCACATCTTTGTAAGGGCTTGAAATAGTAAAGTCATGTTTTATCAATCTCAGCACAAAAAACCCAAGGAGTTGTGTTCCTCTCTGACCAGCCACTGGTGCCCTGTGCCATGGTCAGGGGCACGCACAGCCGTGGCCTCAATCTCCCCAGTGCTACAGTGAAGTGTGTTTGGGTGAACTGGACAAAGAGAATGTGCTCTCTGGTATGCAGCCCCAGGATGTGGCTGTTTACTGTTCAAAGACATGTGGGCATGTTCTCTCTGTGCCTAAGCCTCTGCTGCATTGTGTATAGAGTGGAAATAATGGCTCCATGTTGAAGGGTTTGTAGGGGTCTCTTGCTGACTGCTCTCACACACAGCCCCCTCCCCACCTGCTAGCTTCAAATGAGATGAGTTATAGATTACATTACCTGAAAGAGATTTATGTCTTCAAATGTTAATTAAGCTCTGCCTATGAAGTATTGCATAATGAACACTGAGAAGAGCTCCCTTATTGAACAGATAAGGATGATTAAAAACCAGTGTATATTATTGACACATAACTGGTGCTTGAAAAATGTTGAAGCTCACTTTCTAAGATAGGTTAGCATCCCGTTTCTATTTTATATGCAGTGTTGATATAATAATTTCACTTTATAGAACAATTTTATGTTAATAGGGTAGCAATATCTTATTTCCTATTTTAAAGTATTGATTTTACTTTGTTATTCAATTTTAAAGCAAAGTCATCGCATTTATTTTCTTCAGACCACACACAGAGACCAACAGCATGCTTTACACTTAGCGGTTACTACATAAATATTGGGTAAGTTTAATTAATGACTAATCTTACACACTGAGTTAGGATTTCTTCTTAGATTGAATCCAGAAGATCCATTCAACTTAAATATTTAAATTGAGAGGGGAAAAAAAAGAAATCCCTATCCAAGAAGCTATAAAGCGTAGGTTAACTTTGCAAATATTCTAAACTGTGGTCACTGGAAAATTCAAAATTTCTAAGCATTGTTAATTTGCATTAAAATTTGATCCCTGAGATTTCTTATTAATGTTTTTCATTCTGCTAGCTTCCAGCTGAGCTGCTCGAGGCCAGTTCTGGCAAGTAACAATTACTAGGGAAGTTCAGTGTAAAAAAAAAAAAAAAAAAAAAAAGGCGGGCCTCTAAAACAAGTACTTTATCACTATTTTCAGCCATTAGCTTTGCATTCCTTTGCAATAGTCCACTCTCATGACAGATGCCTCTGCAACTTGGTGGAGAAGACAGGTAACTTTTGCCAGCAATGAGGTCTATCGCGAGTGCGCTGTCAAGAAGTAGAGAGAAGGGAGGGCATGAATATTCATTGAGTGTTCTGTGCCAGTAGTTTCAGGTACAGTATTTCATGTTTTCCTCTCCACAACAGCCCTGTGAGGGAATAATAAGTGACACTTATTGAGAGCATCTTGTGGACCCAACTCTTTACAATCATTATCACTGTGAATCTTCAAACCAAGCTCTGAGATGCAATCATAATGCATTTGAGAGATACAGCTTCAAAGGTTAAATATCTTTTAACAAATCCACACAGCAACACAGGTGGAGTCAGAGCTTAAAGACACTTGAACTCCACAGTTTGAAGCTTAAAGTTTTTTCTCAAAATGAAAACGCCCTTATTATTAAAATAAGATACGCCAATGACAAAACAAAGCAAAACAAAATACCCACAGGAAAAACTCAATGTATCCATTTTATATTTGCATAGGTGATGCATCTAATATTTTGAAAAACAAAAAAATTAAAGAAGCTCTGTTATTACTGTTATGATTTCTGGAAGGTGTTTACATATTATATGCTTGAATATATTTCTCTTATCACATTCATGGCAGTATACATATGCTAGCTCACATTTTGGATTTTTTGTTCCTGGATAAATGTGTTATTGAGATCTATTCAAATCACAGCACAAATAGTTTAACTTCTAAAAATGAACTCATATTGATCTAACCTGTTGATTGATGGGCGCTAAGGTGGTTTCAATTTTTCATCTTGACAGACAATGTAGAACTAGATAACCCCTCATACGCGTCCTGTGTTTTCATCTCCAAGTGCTCGTGTCTCTGCAGAAAGTATTCCTGAATCAGAGGTAAAGGAAGGCATTTGTCGTGCTGGTGGACACTGCCCAATTGGCCTTCATGGACTTGTACTTTTAGAATGTTACCAATCTGATAGATGATCATTGATTACCGAGGATTATTATTGTACAATAAATGAGCATCTTAGCGTGTTTGAGACATCTGCATTTCCTTTGTAGTGCATTATTTACTCGTGCATACCATTTGGCCATTTTTCCCTCCAGTGTTCTTTAGGCAGTAAGGAGTTTGTTTTTCTGTGATATGAGGTTTTTTGTTGTTTTTTTTTTTTTTTTTTTGACATTAAGTATGGTATTTTTCTCAGGGGGAAGTCTCTGTATTTTTCAGAGTCAAGTTTACCAGTCTTTTATCACTTCTAAATGTTGAATTCTAATTGGAGAGATGGCCATTACAAGGTTATAAAATAATTATTTTTGTCTAGATCTTGTATGGTTTCAGTGTTGGCATTTAAATCTTTGCTCCACTTGGAAAAAAAATTTGCTGCTTTAGTTGAAGCTTATATCCAATTTTAACTTCTAGATATTTCTCCAGTTATTCCAGTCTCACTTATTGAATCATTTAATGACTTGAGATGCTGACTTCTTCATGTATTGAATTCAAATCTCTCTATAACTCTATGTATATAGGTCTTTTTCAGATTTTCTGTTCCCTTGCATAAGTCAACTTGATTCACATCTTCTTACCATACTGTTGTAATATTTGAATTTTTTAAATATTTTTAGATGTTGTATAACTAACTCCAACAGTCTCTCCCCCATAGTCCTTTTTTCCTTTTTTTTTTAATTTAATTTTTTATTATTGAAGGAATATTGCATTTTGACAATGACTTGTTTTGAGGTATACATAGTGGTATTTTTATATTTACAAATAGCATAGCATAGAAGATTTACTAATATTCCCCCACCCTTTTTTTCTCCCTTCCTTTACAGTTAATTCCCTTCATCCCATTTCTCCCAACCTCCGCCACCACTTTCGTACCCCCTGATTTGCCTTTTTGTCTAAGAGTCCATAGTTGTTTGGAGTAGTGTTCCCTACCCACCTCCTCTCTCCCTGCTCCCCATTTTTGATGTTGTTTAACTCATGACATTTATTTGTTTTCTCTTTACCCATCATATGAGTGCTATCATACGATGTCTGTCTTCCTTCTGGCTTATCTCGTTAAGCAAAATTCTCCAAGTCCATCCTGTTGGGGACTTGGGCCAGGCCACAAAGCCAGGCTGATGCAATCCAACAGAAAATTACACTCAGAGGTACCTCAGCCACTGCCCTGTTTGCAAGATGGAAATGGCAAAGGAAAAGACAAGTACTAAAGACATTGTTTTATTTTCCAACAAAAAAATGGGCCTCTAACAAATGACCCTGTTTGCCTAACGGTCGCCTCCCTATTTTCATAAACAAAGCATAAACCAATCAATTAGCAACCAATCAATTAGCAACCAGTCAGAGCCTTGATCACGAGCACTAGCAATCAATCAGAGTCTTGATCACGCACTGTACATGCACCCACCCTCCAATCCAACTAAAGAGCACGCAGCAGACATGCACAGGGGCCACCTATCAGAACTACTTCCCTTCTTTTCCCTTTCTATATAAGTCCCTCCATTTTAATAAAATTTTGCAGCTTGATCAGAATTCGTTGTCTTGCTGTCATTTTTCG
>RJWH01001253.1:56460-112004 GCA_004363575.1 Solenodon paradoxus | reverse complement strand
ATCCACGTTGTTGCAAATGGCAATATCTTTCTCTTTTGTTGGCTGCATAGTATTCCATAGTGTCTATGTACTTCATCTTCTTTATCCATTCCTTTGTTGATGGACATTTAGGTAGTTTCCAGCTCTTAGCTATTGTGAATTGTACTGCATGAACATGGGGGTGCATATATCTCTTCAGAGAAGTGTTTTTGTGTCATTGGGGTAAATACCCAGTAGAGGAATAATTGGATCATATGGCATTTCTATTCTCAGTTCGAGGACTCTCCATACTGCTTTCCAGAATGGTTGCACCACTTTACATTCCTACCAACAGTGAATTAGAGTTCCCTTTTCTCCACATCCTCTCCAGCACTTATTATTTCCTTTTCTTTTTTTTTTTTTTTTGTTAATAGCCATTCTTACTGACATGAGGTGATATCTCATCATTGTTTTCATTTGCATTTCCCTGATGACAAGAGATGTAGAGCATCTTTTCATCAACCTGTTGGCCATTTATATGTCTTCCTTGGAGAGGTGTCTGTTAAGGTCATCAGCCCATTTTTTGACTGGATTGCTTATATTTTTGTTATCCAATGTTTTTTAATTCTTTGTATATCTTAGATACTAACCCCTTACCTGAGATGTGAGAAGCAAATATCTTTTCCTATTCAGTTGAATGTCTTTTTGTTTTTATATGAGTTTATTTTGCTGAGCAGAAATTTAGTTTTATGTAATCCCACTTGTTCATTTTGGATTTGATTTGCCTTGCAATGAAGTTGAGTTACCAAAGATATCTTAGATCTATGTCTAATAATGTTTTGCTCCATTCTCTCTTAAGTGTTTGATGGTTTCTGGTCTTACGTCTATGTCTTTAATCCATTTTGAGTTAACTTTTGTGTATGGTGTTAGGTAATGGTCTAGTTTCAATCTTTTGCAGTTCTCCCAGCACCATTTATTAAAGAGGCTGTCCTGGCCCTATTGTAGTTTTTTACTCCTTTGTCAAAAATTAGGTGTTCATATACATGTGGATTTATTTCTGGACTTCCAATTCTGTTCCATTGATCTGTCTTTCTGGTTCTATACCAGTACCATGCTGTTTTAATTATTATTGCTTTGTAGTAGAGTTTGAAGTCGGGGAGCATGACTCCTCCATTATTGGCTTTTTCCTTGAGATGATTGTTGCTATTCTGGGTTGTTTGTTGTTTCATTCCCTATTCTTTTTCAGAGTTTTCTGGTTATTTCAACTTAGGTGTGTCCACAGGAGCTTTAGAATCACCTTATCTAGATTTGTCCTTCTTAAAATTTAGGCTATCGGGATATATTAAACCTATAAATTAGGTTATGAGAATTTCAGGTCTTTCTCATGGTATATGTTTACCTTTTTAAAAAGTCTTTTTATGTTTTCAGACACATTGTAAATGACTTTTTTTCCTACTATGCCGTATAGTCTTCATTCTTGTTTTGATTGTTATATGCATGTAGTCTACACACACTCTCTCTCTCTCGTGTGTGTGTGTGTGTGTGTGTGTGTGTGTGTGTGTGTGTGTGAAAGCTAATCTTTTTATTTTTATCTTACCATCTTTCTGAATTCTCTTATTGGTTATGGACAGCTTTTCAGAGTTTTTCTTGTTCTCTAAGTATTTGGTGATGGCACCTGCAAATAATTGTTCATGTTCTTTTCTAATATTTAGATGTATGATTTCTTTCTCTTACCCAGTGGTGTTGGCTATTACTTCTAACACATCATGTTTGTTTTTTTTTTGATGACTTTAATGGGTAGATTTCTAGAGGTTCCCATTAAGCATAATGTGAGCATTGGTATTATAGTAGGAGCATTTATCTTGTTAAAGACTTGTTCAATGCTATTGCAATTTCTAAAATTAAGAATACAAATTTAATTTTGTCTGGCATCATGTATTACCTTTTTTCTTGCTTTTATCTCAAACATAGGGACTTTGTCATTGAAGTTAAAAATGTGATTATGTCATATACATGCATTTGTATTTTAGTTTTCTCACTGCATGATATTTTATGGAATTTTTTTCAAGTTACCTTATAAGGATCTAGCTTATTAATGAATTCAGAATATTACAAGGTTTAGATATAGCCCATTTATTCAGCTATTCTATGATAGATCTTCACCTCCCCCCTTTTCTCTACATAAACAAATCTGCTATAATCATTCTTGTATTGAGAGTGTTATGTGATTGCTGCTTTCTAAGGACTACATTTCCAGGGTTAAGAATGCTAAGCTGAAGGTTATATGTAATTTTAATAGCCACTTTCCTATAATGTTCATGATCTCACAGTTAAAGCTTGGATTCAGTGAGGTCTCTCTCACTCCAATCTCATTAAACCAAACTGCTGACTAGATCAGAGTCATACATAAAGCAAATCATATAAAATTACTGTGCTCAGTGAGATTCCTGCTATGCTTCCTCTAGTGGAGCAAGTGTAGGTATCAGAACCCTCACTAAAGAGAATCTTCCCCTTGTAAGAATTTTTTTTTTTTTTTTTTTTGTGAGTCTCTGGCATTAGGTAGGTCTTGGTTCAGCAACCTTGGATGAATTATTTTGTCTTTTTTTTTTTTTTTCAGCTGAGATAGGGAGCTAATGATAACAGTACCTATTTTACTAGTTGTAAGGTCAGAGTCCATAGCACATAAAGCCCATAGCAAGCTATTTGGATTTTCTTGACTGTATAAAACAGTGACTGATCTGAAGTTGCCAGGCTCAAGCTAATTTTTCGCTTTATGCTTTGAAGTTGTCTAGGCTAACAGGACACATGGAGTGGTGCTTACCTGTGGGAGCTGTTAAGTGTTGCTTCCTTTGGACTTGAGCCAGGTGAGGGCTGCAGAGCTACAACTAGGATGAGAATTCAGACTAAAGGGACCACACAGCTCTCTCCTCAGTATAGCCTTGCTGACAGCTGATAGACAAGCAGTGTGAAGGGCTGGGAAGCAAGATGGAAATGGCAAAGGAAAAGAGAAGTACTAAAGACATTGTTTTATTTTCCAACAAAAAAATGGGCCTCTAACAAATGACCACAAACTTAGTGATTTAAGACAATACATAGCTCTGGAGGTCAGAGGTCCAAAATTAATCTCAATGGGCTAATTTCGGTGTGGTCAGGGCTGATTTCCTTCTGGAGGCTATAGAGGTAGATGTTTCCTTGTCCTTTCCAGTCTCTACAAGCTGTCTGCTTGCCTTGGGACCTGATGCCTGCTTCTCTTTTAGTGCATTTCTCCAACCTTTGGCTCTATTATCATATCACCTTTTCACCTGTCAGCCTGTGGCCTTTATCTAGTAGGTACCCTTGTGATTTCATTGAATTAACCTAGAAGATTTCCCTATCTCTAGAATAATTCAGAATGTCTTCTGGCCTTTAATCATATCTGTAAAGTCCTTTTTTGCCATTTCAGGTAACTGAGTCAAGGTTCTGGGGATTGGTGTGTGGGTATTTTTGGAGGGTACCTTGCTCTGCCTAACACTGACATAATCTGTATAACCAGTGACTCCATTGTATCCACTCTCTGTTCTTGGGAGGTTCATCCTACCACTGAAAGCCACCTGATTGGGTCATCGGACTTCCTTCCTTCCTTCAATCCTCCGCCCTGCTCACAGAGATAAAACAGTCCATATTTCATTGACTATAAGATGGGCAAATAAAATAAAACACTTGGTAGTTTTTATTGATCATGCCATGTTCTTTGTGTCTTTTGAGGAAGACCTTGCTCTATAAGCGAAGGACTGAAAACTGGTCAGAAGAATTACCACCACCCTTACCTCCGGACTCTTCTGGGTACAACTGACTTTTCTTCAGATGTTGTATTTCCTGTTCCATCTTGCTCAGTTCCTATCATGTTTCTCTTCACTTGCTTCTGGTCTTTTCCCTCACCTTGACTACTGTATTAGTTTTCTAAGACTATCATGACAAAAAACTGTTGACTAAGAGGCTTAAACAAGATATTTTCTCTCAGCTCTGAGAGCTAGAAGTTTGACATCAAGGTGTTGATAGGTTTGCAGATGGCCGCCTTCTCACTATGTCCTCAAATGGACTTTTCTCTGAGCTCTCATCCCTGGTGTTTGTCTTTGTCCTAATCCCTTCTTAACAAGGACATCAATCAGATTGGATCAAAGTCCAACCTGAAGCCCTCATTTTCATCCAATTTTCTGTTTTAAAAGGGCCCGATCTCCAAAGATGCTTACCTTCAAAATGACTGGCAGTTATGAGCTCAATATGTGAATTTTAAGGGGGGCACAATTCAGTCCATTAACAACTATGTGCCCCTTCTCTTTTGCTTAAACTCTAGCCTCATACAGTACAGCCAGCCTTGGTCTCTCTCCATCCCTTTGTCAGAAGCCCCACAAGAGCAAGCCTTAGACCAGGGATTAAAGTTTAGCTATCAGGACAGTGAATTGCCTCTGGCTCCAGCACCCAGTTGTGGATGCATCGGATCGATAAGGAAAGCTGATGGATGAGTTCACATGTGGAACATGGAGTATGTGACCAGCACAGAACCCCCCTCACCAAGAAACAAAAGAATGACATCAGTTGAAGAAGACCACCAATAACTTCAAAGTACAATGTCATCTTGGCCAATCAGGAACTGAAACCTGGTCTGCAGACTCCTCTTTCCATCCCCCTTTCTCACCATGAGGGATTTTCCCTTAAAAACTCAGGCCTCCCAAGGCCTGGAGTCAGCCTCCCCACTAATGGGGGTCTTAGCCTCCTAGCTGGCTTCATCCTCTCTCTCCCTCTGTTTCCCACTAATGGGGGTCTCAGCCTCCCTTGGCTGGCTCCCTCTCTGTCTCTCTGCTCCCCACTAATGGACCCCCAACTTGCTTACTCAATTTGCTTGTCTGGTATGTGGAGCGACCCTGAACCCACAGGGTCTGGACCTCGCTTGGTCGGCTCTATCCCTTTACCCTCTGATTAAACCTCTGCTTGTTCACTCACCTAACTCTGCCTTGGGTTCTTTGAGTGACCCCAAAACCCCCACACCCTCCTAGTTATATCCTTCCTGTTAGAGCAGCTGAAACTAGCTGAAAAACACTACTGCTTGCTAAAAGTCAAATAGGTAAACTCAGAGATATTCATCTGGATAAGTCATTATGGGTCTGGAATACTGCCATTTGGCATTTCTTAGAATAACAATTTGGTTCCTCTAAAAAATATTGCCTTTTTTAAGTGTAAAAGTCATGTCATAGCATAAGTGTTAACATAATGAAATAATAGTAGAATTTTCCACTATCTCATTTCCCGTGGGGCATCTTCATCAGGTGACAACTCTGGGGAAGCAGGATCCATCCTGAGTTCCAGCTTCAGTTCTGCCATGACTAATGTAGAAAGTCAACCTCAGAATATCTTTGTATGTGAGCGGGTCCAGTGTTAAATCAGGGGTGACCACACTTTGCCGTTAGCGTTAATTTAAAGCTCTGGAAACTTCGATTTTGATACTGACACTTGCTTAAAAGCATGTCATTGCTGGCACGCCCTGGTGGCATAGGGAAGAAGTCTACCAACCATGGTCCACATGCATCCCAAAGACTCAGGTTCCTGACCCAGGACCAGGCATGAGAGTGGTGGGTGGGCATTGCGGTGGGACGAACAAGGTGAATAAATAAATAGTTTTTTTTTTTTTTTTTAAAGTTTACTTTTATTAAAAAGCATGCTATTGTTGCCCATATTTAATCCTGTGTCAGATCATATTTTGGGAACATGTAACCTGAGGGTCTTGTTACTCTAAGAGGAAACTGTCTAGAAAGAAAGGGGTCATTTTCCTTTGCTCCTACTACCAGAAGTGGCCACATTTAAGTCCTAGGTAGTGAAGTATTTTCATTGACAGCTCCCTAAAACAGATTAAGGAATGGATGGAAAGGGAGGGAAAATAACTTGGGTTTCAAGAGAATTTCTACAAAAAAGAAAAGATTCATTGCTTCTGCTTTTCCATTGTGCAATGAACCACCCCAGGTGTGCCTCCCAAATAAAGTTACCTTTACCCCAGAAAGGCAGGGTAGGGATACAGGCCCCCTGCCCCACATCCCACCAATCTACTGTGTAGTAGATTTATGAGCAGCCCAAGGGTTAGGCTGGGGGAGGGTCAGAGTTAGTGTCAATGTCCTCCCATTTACCCCCAGGGAAGACGATGATGTCTCCGCTGTTTCTCTCTCTGCCTTGGAGCTGATCTGAGTCACTGGAGATCAGCAGGGGCTTGGTGAGTGAGTCTCTGCCAGACAAGATTAGAGGCAGGGGAGAGGAAGGAGCACAAGCTAAAATAAATCTCTCATCCTTAGCCCTCAGGCACATGTTGAAAACATCTTATAGGCTGATTTTAATTAGAACTCTATCTTGAGGAAGAAACTGAATACAATTTTCAAAAACCATAACCTTTTCCAAATGACATTCTTTTCTTGGGCCTTCCCCAAACAAATTTCCCTGCATTTACTATCAGACTAAAAAATATTGCCTATTTTCTCCTCTTGTCAATTTAAAATTTGGCTTTTTCACATTTTCTGTGGTTCTGTTTCCCGTGGACCCTTTAGCCTGCAGTAGGGCGTATACCTGTGCATGCACATTAGACATACAGGAAAATTAATAAACTAGCAAGAGGATTGGAGGGCAGGTTGTGAAAGAGGGTGAAGAGCTAAATTTATATAACCTAGAAAAAGAGACTCTGGAGGAACATGATAAAGTTACACTTCACAGAAGCAATATAAATGAAGGGAGGGAATTAGTCATAGTCTCGGAAGATGGCAGGACAGAGCACTGGCCTCAAGCCAAGACTGGGAAAGGGAGTCATGATGGATGATAGAAGCAGGAGGAAGCTCCCGAAGTGGGACCATAACCACGCCCTTCTAGTTCATGTCCCATGGTCTTGGGGACCCAGCACAGTCAGATGACTTGTTGAACAGCAACTAGGGGCTTTCCCACACATCTTCCTCCTGAGCTTGGAATGTCTCCTGCTTTGCCAGGGGCCGTGGAGTCAGCAAGAAAGGGAAATTTTTATTTTTTGTCTCTATGTGGACAAACTTCCTCTGAAAGTAACATTAAAGAACCAAACTTCTCTCCCTAAACAGAAAAAAAATCGCAAGCGTAATACTCCAGTGACTTGTGTTCATTTTTGTATTTTATCTTGCTCTGTTTAATTTTTGATCAATTGCAGCTATTTTAATGCTTGTGAAGTTTTTCATCTAGCCATAAAAGGAGGACAATCTTTTCTGCTCTGAGCATGATAGCATGGACTATCAAAGAGACTCAGTGTTGCCCCTGCCTGTGGTGCACTGAGTGGTGAATGGAAGGCAGAAGGCAGCAGTTCCACTCATTACTCTGACTTTATATTAGTTCTCTAAAGCTACCAAATGACAGCAACTTCAATGGCTTGAAACAACTTCTTATCTGGGTTTCTGTGGGTCAGGAATCTGGGAGTGGCTTAGCTTGGTCTTCTGCTTCCAGGTTTCTCCATAGCTGCAATCCAGTGGGAAAACCGGGATCTTTGAGAAGGCTGAAGCCAAGGTCTGGGATGAGCCATGTATCTCAAGGTTGTATTGGGACAGGTTCAGCTTCCAAGCTTCCGCAGTGGTTATTGTCAGGATTTAGTTCTACACTGGTTGTTGGACTAAGGACCTCGGTTCCTTGCCAGTTACTGGCCAGATGCCACACTCAGTTCATGGCTCTGTGGCCTCTCCAACACTAGACCTTGGTTTGTAAAAGAGAACAAGGTGGCAAGAGAATGAGTGAGGGTTCTAACCAGACACTACAAGCAAGGCAGAAGTCAGTCTTTTCTAGACTATTCTTGAAGGTGACTTCTCTCATTACTTGCTGTATTGTCTTTGTTAGGAGCATCCAGTCCACACACAAGGGGCAGGGATTATACAAGGAGTGAATAAAAGAAGTCATTGAGAGTCACTTTAGAAGACTTTCTGTGACAGCATCAGATAAGTGGTCTTGGACCTCAGTGCCATCATCTGTTAAATATCATGATAAAAGGAAAAATGTGAAGGTGGTTGGACCATACCAGGGTGGAACATTCAACAAGTCAGTCTCAGTCTTGTAGGTCTCGTGAATCTGTAAAATGGGTGACAGGTGAGAGGTTGGGCAGTGGCTTGAGGGCTCCTGGGAAGCTTATTCTGTGGAGCCTATAGCATTCAAATCAAATCTCTTACAAATACAGGGCTGATCAGAAAGGACCTCTTTAGTCCAGATGTACCTGTAGGTCACTGGTCTGACACCATTCCAGCTAGCACAGTACGCTATTCTAAATGAATGGCACATAATAGGACTCTACTTTCTTGCTCTTGCATTCTCCTATCTGCAAGTCGCCTTCCCTCTGGCCAAAACGAATATCACAGACTGCCATGCAGGTCATAATTCCCAACTCTTGAGAGGGACCAAACAACAGTAGTGACCCTAAAGAAGAATGTTCTATCACGGAGTGGCTCTTGTTAAAACAAATGAATGCTGGTGATCACAGGAAAGACAAACCAACTACTCAGTTTACATTGAGCTGCAGGCAATTCTCCTGCCATCAAGCTAACTGTGGCAGCCTTGTTTAAAAGGAGATTACGTTGAGTTGTGGCTTGGATAATAGACATGTTTGAATGACAGACGTGTTTAGCATATTATCATTTCTTCAACAAATAACAATTGAGCACCTGCTGTGCCTGGAGCTGTACTAACTCTGAGGACACCAAGATGAATAAGACAGGTTCTCCCAATCTGTGGAGGACACCTGTCAACACAGTGTGAGTGCCACAGAGAAGAGTATAAAGGATAAGGATGATGGGAGACAGGGAGGGAACAACTAGGTCTGGCTGGGTAGGTAGTGAAGGCTATACAGAGGGGACAATGGTGGGTCTCTCTCTCTCAGGGATGTAAGCCACATACCTCATTCATCTTGCTTTTGTTGTCTAAATATTCTATAGTGGGGTTATCTCACCAGTCCCCCGAACACTGGGATTCCAAGCAGACACAGGTGCTATTCTGCCTGAGCGAGAAAGCTGAGTGGGGATCCTACAACATAATGTAAAAGTTCCCCTAAAAACCACTCCAGGGAATAGCAAGATCCTGGGGTGTCAGGAAAGGAGATAGTTTGAAAAACCCTATTACTCATGTTATTTATACATTGCTGCTTTGGACTTACCTACATGATTATCACTGAAGTGCTGGTAATTAAAACAATGATCACACTGTGCTTTGCCTTTATATACAGTGTTTTTAAAATCTCTCAGTACTGACATAAAGGCCAGTTTAGAAATGAATGCATTATAGTCTTCATAGTCCAAATGCAAAGTTTTTATGGATATGGTCACCTAGATATTATCGAAACACCAAATGTAGGAAAAGAAAGGATGCCTATATGGAATATATCATTTTAGATCAAAGATTTTTTTCTTCTAATACACTATATGAAAAATGTAAAAAAACTGTTTTCCCTCCTCTTCAACCCTAAACTGTTCCTAACTCAGGTGACAAAGCTGCTCCTCTGTCATTAACTACCTGGCTAATACAAAAGAAACAAAGTATTTGCATATTTGAAAATTAGACAGGAAATGGCCTCAATTCTGATTTCGTGTCCATCAGTGACTCCAGAGAGCTGCTTTTCTATCTGAGAGCAGAGAAAAAAGTTGTGTGCATTCTCTGGGAGCTGTGCCGTCATCACTCTCTACTAGAGCAGAAAGGCAGTTCAAACAGCATCTATTTAGATTGGAGCCCAATTAAATAATTATCAAAAGCACCAGGAACACAGCAAGGATCAGACTCAGAGGATCACACAGAATCTGGCAGGAAAACAGAGTTGCTGTTTTGAATTTTTCCCCTCACTTGTCATTTATTAAACCCTGTGCTTCCATTGACCTCCACATATCAAACAGGGCCTTAGGCAGCTCCTTTTGAATGCCCCACCTCCCTGAGTACAAAGATGTTTCCTGGGGTTTTGCAGGCTTAGCAGGAGATACTTTTTTTTTTTTTTTTTTTGTAAACTGCTAAACTAAGCTTTCAGGCCTTTTGGACTTGTAAAACTCAGCGCTTGGCTCGGGCACTGAGTGAATCCTGCATTCTATCTGCCGGTGTCTGTGGTTTTGAGCTCTGCCCAGCACACACACTTGGCGGGTCTGAAGGTCTGTCATCTCCGGGATGCTCAGGTTGACTGGTAAACTTGGTCTTTGTTTGTCATGGATAGATTGTTTCCTCTCCAGGGCTGCTTTTCATTCTGTCTGCGCCTTGCTCAAAGAAGCAAACTTGGGAAAATCTATAGCAGCATCTTGGAAAAAGGAATGAAACCAGCCTCCTCCATCCTGTGCACCTGGCTGGGGCTCCTCCTGGGGCTGCCCCTGAGATCTGGCATTATCTGACAGTCTTCCCTTTCTGAGGCTGAAGTAAGGCCCTAGTGCGGCCATCCGGTGGCAGGCAAGCTTGCGTTCACCCTGGCTGGAGAAACAAATGGTCAACAAATGGTCTATTCAGAGTGGGTTTGAGCTCATCATCTGTCTCAGAAAATGGGAAATCTCTGAGGTGGCCCAGCACAAAAGGATGCAAATGAAAAGGGTCAACAGCAGATGCTGAATAATGGAATAGGAACAAATAGCATTCAGGGGTCCGTGTTTTTGTATCTCTCCCAAATGGTGCCTCATTCTTCCACGTCATTTTCAATTTCGACCGTTCCTGTGTTCACATCCAAGAGAAGCCTGAGAGGGGCATCTGGACTGATTTCTACTTGGGGTTTTCTGCCCTTGGAATGAAGTGGGCCTCTTTTGTTTCTTTGCAGAAGGGTGACATGTGTCTGAAAAGCTTTGTAACAGCAGCCCGGTCCTGCTCCATGTTGTAGAGATGGCTCTATTTCTGTGACCAGTGGAAGTGATTGCATTGATAGAAAGTTTGCGGAACAATTTAAAATCCTAAGTGAAGAAAATGAGGATTTGTCAGAGTTGTCAGTGACCCTGAACTCAAAGACAAAGTACTGAATCTGATTTTTATTAAAAAGATGATTCTTTAAGGTGATTTCTCTTAGTCAAAAACAAAGGGTAAAATATGCAATCAGATACATACCCACAGCTTCCACCTCTCTCCGTGGGGAGAGAAGCAAAGGCCTCCTGAAAACACACAGGAGAAAAGTGAAACCAGCATCTAGATGATGTGCAGATATAACATTAAACTCAATATAGGTACAGGTTTTCTTTGACATGGAGTAATAATAATAAATTCAAAGTATATTATGCCACATGGATTTTTCAAAGAGTTTCATAGTATTTGATATCTTATTTGATCTTAATTACTATGAGATATTTGCTCCAATTATCCTGTTTCTCTTATGAAGACATTTCTTATGAAGAAACAGGAGCCGGAAAAAAATGGTAAAGGACATAGAGATAAGCATGGGGAGCTGGTATAGAACTCCAGAAAAATAGCCACATATCTAGCTCACACCCAGAGGACTTCACCGATGAGGATCAGGACAAAAAACTGAAAATAAAGAGGTCAGCACTCACATTTATCTTATCTGTAATTAAAGTCTGGAGGTAGTTAATCCAGGGTTGGTATATGATGCCCTATCTTTTAACCTTTCCACACCACCAGCCTTACTTCATTTCATGCCTACTTTCAATTTTTCACTTGATTAGTAAAAGATGAATTAAGCACCTTATCCAAATCCAGGAAGCAAAAATGGTGAAAGCAAAATGCATGGGAGCAGCTGTGTGCTCTCTTTTAAGGCAACTTTTCTGAAGCGCCACCCACTCACTCCCGCTTGTATCTTATTGGCTGGAACTAATTCACATGAGACCATCTCCCGACAAGAGTGGGCATACAACTTTCAAGTAGTGTCATCTTAAACAAAACTAAAATTTCATTTTCAAAATGGAGAGAATGAACATTGCTAACTGATGACCCTAATCGAGATTTAGACACAACAGTCCTATCGATTTGCCTTGACCCCCTACTGCCCAGACCTGTGCTTAATCCTCTGATTATCGGGTACCAAGTCACCTCCTGGGAATACTTCATACCATGTCCAAAACTGAGCTTCAGAAATATGCCAACTGGCATTGCTGACCTGGGCAGCGTTAGGTGCAGAGATCCCCAGAAACCTCTCAGCAAATATCCCGCCCCCTGGTACTGGTACTAAGGTCCTCTGATTCACCAGCTCTGTAGTTTGTTCACCTGGGGAGCAAAGATCTCTGTATAAATTCAAGTGACTATAGTGTCTAACCTCTCTGGACACAAAACGTCCTGCTGTGAAGCTATCTCTTATTTCCGACTATCAAAACCACATTGATCTTCTGGGTATTTGATAATTTTGGCAAATTTAAAAAAATTCAAGGGCACAGAAGTTAAGGTGCCTACATTACTTTTGGACCCCAAAGGGGAACTCTCAGGGTAAACGCAAACCAGAGGTAAACTCGAACCAAGAGACAATACCTTGATGCTAGACAAAGCAGGAGAAAAAAAAGAGAGGCAATTAAAAATCCACAAAAAATTGTGACCATAGCCCATAGAGAGATTTTCAGCATGAGTTGACATTGCCAGAATGATCCATGAAACATCAAGTCATAAACTTGTTTAACATGATTGATGACTACTAAAACTCCCAAGCAGGAGTAAATATAAATCCTCATTTTAAAAAAAGGGACAATTATTCTAAGCTTTAGCAAATTACTATAGAAAAAAAAAAATTCTAGGATAATTAACATTACACTGTCAAAAATAAGTACCAAGGAAATAGAGCACCATCAGTAAAAATGTAGAAACACAGCAAATGAACAGCCTCATAAAGATTTCACATGTTATAATTATGAAACAGCAATTTTAAAGTAACTGTACTTACAATGTATGAATAAAAGATAAACAAATTTCTACAAATAATATTACACTATAAAAAAGGACCTGCCATATTAGGAGGAAAAAAAAAAACACAGACCTATAAAGAAAATATATAGTAGGCGAAAATAAAGTTGAATTGATGGGGAGAAAAATCAGAACTGAAAAATAGCTGTGAAGAAATTGTCCACAATGCAGCATAGAAAAGAAAAAGAACAGACAATGCGGAAGAGAATTAAGGAGAAATATGAAGGATAAAACGAGAAAGTTTAGTTTAGGTTTAATCAACTCTAGGAGAGAAAGGAGATAATCAGGGCAAAGGCAATATTTAGGCCTAATTGTAGAGAATTTCATCAATGACACCAATCTAAAATTTCACAACTTCTAACCAAATCTAATGATAGTAAAAGAATTCTTTGCTTAAATTTATACTGGAGTAACTGCAGAAGACCAAAGAGAAGTTCTTAACCAGGGGAACGGGAGGAGAAAAATCACCTTCAAATGAGCAACAATTAAGCACAACAAAGGAAACTAAAGTCAGTGAACTGATATCTCTAAGGAGAAGAAAGAAAATATCTCCAACCTGGAATAGTAAAACAAGACACACAAATCTTTGAAGAACAAGTGAGGGTAATAAAAACATCTTATTAAAACAAATAAAATTCAGATAGTTCTCCATTCAAAGAGTCTTACTAAAGGAATATTTTAAATATTTTTTTTATAATTGACACGTAACATTGAATTTATGGTTTTTTTTGTAGTGGGTTTATTTTGTTATTTTGTTTCAATTATCTGTTTATTATAGGTTTTTGCTCTAGGTTACCATGAAACTTTCATAATACGTGTCATTTATTTCATCCATACATTTTAAGTTGATAATAATTTAACTTCAATTATGTAAGAAACTTCTACCAATTTGCTTGGGTCTATTCATGTTTATGTTACAATTTAAATCTTTTATGTTAGCATATTCTTTAAAATAATGTTGTAGCTATAGTTATGTTTCAAATAACTATTAACCAAAATGATAGAACTTCAAGTGGTTTACATACCACTACTGCAGTATTTCATATTTGACTATATATTTACTTTTCCTAGTGGTTTATACTATCCTATGTATTCATGTTATTAATTAACATACTTTGATTTACTTCTGAAGAATTTTCCTTAACATTGTTTTTTTGGTACAGAAGGTCTAGTTGTGATAAATTCCTTCAGCTTTTATTTGTTCAGGGGAGTTCTTATCTCCTCTTCCCTTCTAAATGACAGCTTTGCTGAGCATTCTTGGTAGATAGTGTTTTCTTTTGCCTGTGAGCAGTTTGAATGTATCATCCCTCTCCTAGACTGTGAGGATTTTTGCTGAGAAATATGGTACTAGACTTACTGAGATTTCCTTGATTTCCTTTTTCTTCTGATGCTTTCAAAATTCTTTTTGTCATTTATTTTTGAAAGCTTAATTGTAATGTCTTGTGAGGATATCTTTGGTTTGAATCTGTTTGCGTATTTGGACTTCATGAATCTAGATGGCTCTATTGCTCTCCAAATTTGAAAATTTTTCGAGATTTTTTAAAAAATAACATTTCCATCTCTTTATACTTCTCTTCTTCTGGGATTCCCATAATGTGGATATGGTTTATTTTTATGGTGTTCCTAATTCATGTAGATTTTATTTACACTCTTTCATTCTAATTTGTTTTCCTCTGACTAGATAATATCAAGAAATCTGTCTTGATGAGCAGATTCTTTCTTTTGATTGACAAGCTGCTATTGAAATTATCTATTGCATTTTTCATTGTATTCTTCAGCTCCAGATTTTTTAAAATGATATCTCTTTGTGAAACTTCTCATTTTGTTCATGTATTGTTTTCCTTCACTGAGTTGTCTTTCTTAAATCTTGCTTAGCTTCCTTAAACTTTGAATGGTACTCCATTTGATGATTTTTATTTCTTTGGGATCATGGGAAAATGATTGTGTTCACTTAGTAGTGTCATATTTGTATGTATCTATATCTATATATGCTCTCTCATGCTTCTTATGGTTTTGAATTGCTATCTGGGTATTTGAGGGTACAGTCACCTCTTCTAGCCTTTATGAACTACCCTTGATGGAGAAAGATTTACCTGGTGGTAGCTGCAAGGGTGCCAACTGGGAGAGATGCAGAGTCATTTGTTCCTGAAGGTCACAGTCTCAGTATCACTCACTCAGCTGACATTGACATTCGCTGGAGTGCAAGGTCTTCTGTAACCAAGACTGCAGTGGGAGGGAGGGTTTTTTGAGGTCCACGAAGGGAATTGTTCTGAAATCATCTTGTTTCCCTTTCTTGATTGGGGCAGGAAATTCTCACCAAAGGGGTCCTTCACAGAGGCTGACCTAGAGTCCTGGCACTCTCAGCAGGAGCGAAGCCAGTGACCCATTACTGTGCACTTGTGGATGTACCATAATGCCTGTATTTGGGGGGCCTGGTGCACTTGCTGTGCTATGGCCATGATATCTAATTGCAGGCATATTTTGTTCTTCCCTGGAACTGGGTCCTGAGGCTCGGTGCTTGCTGCAGTGACTCTCCGAGGAGGGGCTGGACGACACAGGTCCTGCACTGATGACGCACAGTGGTGACTGGAGCAGAGGGAATAGGTTGCTGTAGCAGCGCAGGGTCTGATGGTCAGAATCCCGACAGTGCCTCAGGAGACAGGCACAGGCCGCTGCAGCATGGCCCTAGCAGTAGTCTGTCAAATTCATGCGCTGGGAATGGGGGAAATGGGCCCAGAGTTGGGACAATACAATCTTAGTAATGAGTTAAGTGCTACAACCTGGGGAGTGTGAGGCGCAGGACGGCAGCAGCCAGGCTTAGAGTCACCACTTGCAACCCAGGGTCTGGGACTCATGGCAGCAGAGGATGCTCTGGCGATGGTGCTTGGACGTGGAAACATGGGTGGAGCACAGAGCACTGGCAGCTCAGCGCCCTTTGTGGTGAGCCTGGAGCGTGGGCACAGCAGCCGCTGCAGTCGCTGAGGGACAGTCTCCCCACAGCAACTGCTCCAGCTTCAGGGAGGAGGAGCAGCTGGGAGACTTTGGGACTGCCCCGTGAGAGCAGGTCACATTGGTGGAGACCGCTAACAAAGGCTGCAAACCGCCACAAGGGTGAGGCTTCCAGCTCCTCTTTTTCTCCCTGTCCCTGTGGGTAGAGACTCTGCAGGATCATCCAGAACAGGGGTGGGTAAATATGGCCCACGGGCCAAATCCAACCTGTTGCCTATTTTTTGTAGTTTTTTTGGAGCATGCCCATGTCCATTCCTTTATGAATTGTCTACTTGCAGACTCTAAGGCAAGAGTAAATAGTCGCTACAGAAACCACATGACCCATAAAACCTAGAATAATTACCTAGATCAAGGAAACAGCGCCCTGGAAGACTTGTGTCCCTATAACCCCGTCAATAATTACTGTCCTGCTCTTGGGGAATGAGCATAAATGACATTCAGAATGAAGAATGAACAAATTGCAGCATGTCAGGACACCACACATAAATTTTAGAGAGAATAGCCTACTGACGCTTCTCCTTGTTTGTTTTAAGAAGCTGTGTTTATCTATTAGCATAATATTGTATAGTTTTTTTAATACTTTTACCTCTTACCCTGAATGACAGCATTCAAAGTAATTTACACACCACCATTGTAAGTCAGAATATTTCAAATTTGACTAGGTATTCTCGTTTTTCAGTGAATGTATACTGTCATAGGTTTTTGTTAGTAATTAGCAGCTTTTCTTTTCAGTTTGAAGAAATTCCATTAGTATTTCTTGTAGGGAAGCTCTAGTGGTGATCAATTCCTTTAGCTTTTGTTTGTGCAGGCAAGTTTTGCAATATTATGTTAGTGGTTAAACACAAACCAAGTTTAAGTTTTTATCTGCATCACTGGAATACTGAAGTCTAATCCTGGCTGGGAACTTAGTTTCTAAGATCTGAGGTTGTGAGCACACAATTATCTCTTAGAAAGTACTGCTTTCTGGGCTGTCTGATATATTGCTTTGGGTTTGTTTTTATCTATATTCTTTTCTGTTTTTGTTTTAAAGTAAAGGTGCAGGCAGGAATGAAGGCAAGCAGAAGGCAGACAGGAAGAGAGAGGAGGAAGAAGCATTTTATTTATCTTAACGGTTCATTATAGTAGTTCCCTGGCCCTGGGTCCTGAACCTGGGTCCCTGGGATGTATGTGAACTGCATCTGGCAGCTTTAGACATTAAGCCACCAAGGCACATCTTATCTATATTCTTGACAGGCTGCTACATCAAAGTAATCACCTATACAATTATGACTGCTGAGATAAAAATCAATTCTTCTCATCACAAAATGTTTAATTAATATGTGGGCAGAAAGCAAAACGGCAGCAGAGTAATATTAAGGTGGTCTTCCTGGAGCTAGAAAAGTCAGCAAAAGGAAGAAGTTAAAAAAAAAAAAAAGCAGGTAACGTTGGTTCCTTCTCAGGGCTGTGAGGGAGAATTTGGTCCATGTTCCATGTCTGATAGCTTTAGACATTCGTAGGCTCGTAGCTGATATTCGTCTTGTGTTCTCACATTGTGTATATATCTCTGTGTTCAAATTTTCACTTTGATAAGGACACTGGTCAGATTGAATTAGGGTCATAAATAAAAGTTAAATTGTTCATTTTAACTGACTATTTTGCTGTGTAAAATCTGCACCCATGTTTTTGGACCAAACTTTCAGGAAAAAAAAATCATTTAAATTTTTTAACTCAAATTTTATTTGTTTATATTTAGGCACCTTTTTATATTATAAAGGAATTTTAGCATTTAAAAAAACATGGTACAAGAAATTTTATGCAGTAAATTACAAAATACAAGAACAGATATAAGGTATAAGATCTTTTATGTACTGGCAACAAATTACTATATTTACACATCACAGAAGGTCAAGAACTCTTCCTCACTGTCAATATCCGAAGTTACCATTTTCCTCAAGTTCTACATTACCTGTGTCTTCTGAAGAGTCACTTTCCTCATCCTGGTAAATGTCATCGTACTCAGTTTCATCCATTGCATTGCTGATGCTGCATTTTTTAAATAATTTCACAACCAGTTCCTTCTTGACACTGTTCTATGATATTAGGATCCAATCACAAGCCTGGGTGATGGAAGTTTTTTTGATTCTGCCTGCAGGTTAAATCATCACCAGCTGACTGCATCCAGGATGTCCTCTCTTTCATCATTAGGGTCTTAAGGACTTGTTTACTGACACATCAGGAGGTGTGTCAGAGTTGGTTAACCCACCAGGTATCACAGCAAGTTGGGTTTTCAGGTCCCCTGTGATTGCTTTTGCACTTTGTGTAACTTGGGCTTTGAATGGATCAAAAACAAGCAAAGCTGATTTTCTAAGTCGTCCTCCAGGCCTTCATGACCAGACATTGTTAAATCAGATTTTTTTTCTTCATCCATCCTTTCTTCAGGGTGTTATTTTGCATACAGATATTGTTATCATTATTGATTTCTAGAGTTACACTTTTAACTCAAAGCATAGATAAAAGAATTAAAAATATTTATATAGATTCAGGATTGATACTACCTGTTTGTAATGCACATTCTTATTTTTCTCTCACAAATTTGGGTAAAATGTGCGCGTTCTGCGTGGACAAATGTGGTAATTAACTTGGTAAAGGCCCTCTCTCCAAATAACATCACATTCTGAGGTACTATGGATTAATATTCCAAGGTATCATTTTTTTGTTTTATTATGAAAGGCAGGGCATCACGAATCAACCCATAATAGAAAGAAAGAATTGTGTGTGGGAGAGGGGAAAGGGAGGATAGATGGGGAAATAGACAAAAACAGATGGATACATTAATGAAGATGCAATAACGAGAGAATGACTTCTTTACCAACTGCAGAAATCCAGATGCTTGTTCCTGGACAGCTACTCACATTCAGGGCTACTGGTAGCTCATGTCCAGTCATTGTATAAATAAAAGGGGCTGGTATTCCCTTGGGATAGACAATTCACTGCAGGCAAACAGTACATTTGTGCAGTGCCCAATCCACACAGCTGAACATTGCAATCCTACTAAAGCAATGCTTCGAATTATACTTCCACAGTGACTTTAAAAACAGAATTTTCCATTTTAAAAGCCCATTTGAAATAAATGGAAGTACTGTGAAGAATTTGATAGGCCTTAGATTATTAAAAATATTGGCCTCTGTAGATTTCGATTCTGTCTACATGTAAAATGCACGAAGACACATTACATGAGAGAAATAATTCTATTCACTCATAAATCTAGTTTTCAAAAGCAGATAAGAATAGCTTTTAAGTATTAATAGCTCCTATTACCTCCAAAATGACAGACACATGAATTGAAGGGAAATCTAGGATTCCAAATGAAGTTGCCCTGGCTCCTTGATTTTCAAACACACTGCAAAAGTAGGGAGAATTGCATAGAAAACTTTTCTCATAAAATGTACGTAAAATTGTTTAAAGGGCTAAGGACATGAGACCCACAGCTGGCTCAGTGAACCTTCCTCTCTCTGTAGGTCACTTATAAATATATGAAGTGTGCAAAGGAGCAAGTGAGCAATGAAACTAAAATTTTTGTATCTATGTTCACTAGAGATGCTGGTCTGTAATTTTCTTTCCTGGTGACGTCTCTCTCAGCTTTTGGTGTCGGTGTGATATTGGCCTCAGAGTGTTTGGAAGTGTTTCCTGTTCAGTATTTTATAAGAGATTGATAAGACTAGGTATTCATTCTTCACTGGAGATTTGGTAAAACTTATTGGAAAAGCCACCTGGTCCTGGGCTTTTATTTTTAGGGAGGTTTTTGATTACCTCTTCAATTTCCTTGCTTTTGATTGTTCTGTTCAGGTGTTCCAACTTTCTACGTTCAGTCGTGGTAGACTGTATTTTTCTAAACATCTGTCCATGTCGTTGAGGTTGTTCAGTTTATTTACATAAAACTGCGCATAGTAGGTTCATATGATGGCTTGTATTTCTGTGGTATCTATTGTACCTTCTCCCCTTTATGATTCTAGTTATGAGAGTTTTCTTTTTCTTTGTGAGTCTAGCCAATGGTTGTCCATTTTATTTTTTCAAAGAATGAATATTTGGTTTCATTGATGTGCTGGATTGTCTTTTTGTTTTCTATTTTATTTCTGCTCAAATTTTGATTATTTCCTTTCTTCTACTGATCTTTGGCTTTAATTGTTCTTTCTCTGCTTTACACATAGGGTTACATTATTTATTTGCAATTTTTATTGTTCCTTGGGGAAGAAGGTGGGCTTGTATTGTGATGCACTTTCTTCTTAGTACTACTTTTGCTACATCCCATAGATTCTGGTAGTTCATGTCTTCATTCTCATTTGTCTCTAACTGCTTTCTAATTTCCTCTTGGATTTCCTCTTTTACCCAAGAGTCATTCAGAAACATATAGCTTTGTGTCCAATTGCTTTGTCACTTTTCAGCTTTCTTTTGTGATTGATTTCTAGTTTTAAGTCATTGTGGTCAGAGAAGATGCTTGGTTAGATTTCAATCTTTGTAAATTTGTTGAGAAATGTTTTGTGTACCAATATATGTTCTATCCTTGAGAATGTTCTATGCACACTTGAGAGAAAGTGACATCTATGGCTGTTGAATGATGTGTTCAGTATATGTCTGTTAGACCTAACTGTCCCAAATGGTCATTTAAAGCAGCTGTTTCTCTATTAATTTTCTGCCTGGTTGATCTGTCCATTGTTGTAAGTGGGGTGTTGAAGTCTCCTATTATTGTGATGCTGTTGATGTCTCTCATCAGTTCTAATAATAGTTGTTTAATATATTTGTATGCTCCTTCATATGCATTTCTGTTAGTAAACATTGTCTTCTTGCTGAATTGGCCCCGTAATCATTATATAATGTCCATCTCTGTCTTTTGTTATGCTGTCTTTAGTTTGAAGTCTGTTTTTATCTGATATAAGTGTGACCATTCCTGCCTTTTTTTTTTTTTTTTTTTTTTTTTTTTTTTTTTTTTTTTTTTTTTTTTTTTTTTTTTTTTTTTTTTTTTTTTTTTTTTTTTTTTTTTTTTTTTTTTTTTTTTTTTTTTTTTTTTTTTTTTTTTTTTTTGGTTGCTATTCAATTGTAGGATTATCATCCAACCATTGATCTGAGCCTGTTTATCTTTTGAAAGAAGGCGAGTTTCCTGAATGCAGCAGAAGGCTGGGTTATGCTTTTTAATCCATTTGGCATTCTATGTAGTTTGATTGGTAAATCAATCCTTTAACATTGAGGGGGATTATTGATATGCAACTGTTTATTACCATTTTGCAATTTGTCTTCTGGTTGTTGTTACAGACCATGCCTTTGTTCTTTTCTTTTTCTTCTAGGTGAATTCGGTGTAGTTATGTTTTGGGTGGTTTCCCTTTTTGTTTCCTTCTTTGCTTTTTTCCTGGGATGTGTTTTGAGGTTACCCTGATTAGCATTGAGAATTCTATGTTTATTTCCTATTTTTATTTGCTATCACATTAGTTTTCTACTCATCCAATATTTATTCTCCTCCACCCCTCGCTTATTATATTTTTCTGACTTACTGTATTTAGATGGGGTTTCTTTACACTTTATAGAGCTTCCTTTAGTATATTTTTGTAGAACTGATTTTATGGTTTTGAATCCCTTTAACTTTTGCTTATCTAAAAAGCTTTTTATCATTCTTTCAGTTCTAAATGTTAATCTTGCAGGGTATGTTATACAAGGTTGAAAACCTTTTCTTTCAGCACTTTGAATATATCATGCCATTCCCTCTGGCCTCTAAAGTTTCCATTGAGAAATCTGCTGATAATCTTATGGGCACTCCTTTTTATGTGACTTGTTTTTCTTTGCTGCTTTTAAGATTCTTTATCTTGTGTTTTTGACATTTTGATGATGATGTGTCTAGGTGTAGGTCTATCTGGGTTTCTTTTGTTTGGAACTCTTTGAACTTCCTGAGTCTGGAACTTGCTTCGTTCCTCAGGTTAGGGACATTCTCAGTTATCATTTCTTCAAATACAGTTTCTGCCCCATTTTTTCTCTCTTCTCCTTCTGGGACTCCTATGATGCAAGCGTTGTTCCTTTTGACGTTATCCCAGAGGTTGCAAATGATTTCTTCATTTCTTTTCATTCTTTTTCCTCTTTGCTGGCTTTCTTGATTGAATTCTTCTTCCATATGTTCTAGCTCACCAATTCTATTGGAGGTTTCATCCATCCTATTCTTGAGCCCCTCTTGAGTTCTTTAGCTCAGCTATCATGTTTTTCATTTCTTTGATATCTGCTTCATTTCCTCTCTTTCTGTTGTTCTCTTTTTCTTCCTCTGTTGTTTCCTTGATTTCTCTGAGTATATTTATCACTGTTGCCCTAAATTAATCCTCAGATACCACGTGTCTGCTGTATTAGATTTTCCTCTGGGGTTTTTAATTGGATTCATCATTTCACATGTATTTCTCTGTGTGTTTGCTCTGTTTGACACATTCTGTTTGTGTTTCTGTGGGTTAGGTTTCCTGCAGTGATGGCCTTGTGTAGGATATCATATCATACCAAGTAACACTGGAATTTGAGCTTTGTGGTGTCACCACTGGTTGTGTTTATTGAAGTCCTTGGAACCTGCATTGGGGCCTGAGAGTTCAGCCTATAGAGTTGGAATTTGTGTGAGATATGACAAGCTTTCCCCAAGTGTACCAGGTCTGAATGATAATGACCACCTTGTTGCTGGCCCACAATAAGCAATCAGGCTGCAGTTCTGCCTCCACTCATAGAGTGGTGCTGTGGATAGCTGCTGAAACTTCCTCCCTTTTGGGAGATGCTCTTCTTCCCCTAAGCCTGGGGGTAGGATTTCCAGTTGGCGGGTCCTGCAGCAAGGGAGAAATATGGTAGGGTATGGAAGGTGTGGGAGATTCCCCAAGTTACCTTCTGGTTATGGCATCATTTCTGTGTAATTTTCCTTCTGGAGTTCCCACTCAGATTACCACTGATCCTCCTTCTGCCCTGAACCAAGACCCCCTCCCCCGGTTCTGTGTCCTGGTCCCACTGAGTGAACTCCCTGCAATCCAACTGACTTTCTGGGAGGGCTGGTTCTACTCATCTGCTACCTTTTCCCCCAAGTCTGGGAGTCCAGATTTCACGACGCACTTCTTAACCCTGTTGCCTTCACCTACCCTTCTTGTGATGATTGATGCCACTGTCTTTGCAGCCTCTAGGTGTGTTCCTCCAAGATGTGTTTGTCTGAAAAATAGGTGATTCCTAGTTGTTCTGTTGGGGGGATACCCAACACACTCCTACCAGGTTTCCGTCTTGACCCTTGTCTCTACAAATGTATTTTAGCATACTTTGATTTCAACAGAAAAGGATAAATACCACCAACAAATCGTGAGAGATTTGTTAAGACCTCAATGCCATTTGGATTACTTCTGTAGGACATCTATATATGACTCATTCCTATTTTGACTTAAGGGAGAAAAAAGAGTAATTTTCAAACCTACAGGTATCACAGTGACCCATTTTGGGACCAATGCCCTCTCCCTTCTCCTCACTCCTAGCCCTACCATCTCTGGCCTCACCCCATCTAATAGCCTTTCAGTGAAAATGACATTTGCTGTATTTTCATCCCTTAGAGTTCCTTAGGTATTTTGTGTATGTATGTATATATATATATGTATGTATATATATATATATATATATATATAATTTGTCTTTAAAGCCAATCAAAACAAATACTACATAATTACATTTCCTGATCAGAAGTGGAATTTCTTACTTGAAAGTAAGGTGCTTGCTTTCACTGACATGTAAGAGACAGATCTCTGTTCAAATCTCTTCTAATACCCAGAATTATCCTGATTCTCCACACCTCATTTCACATGCATGCAAATCCACACCCACAAATACCCTTTGTGACTAAAATGTCTAAGCTACTTTAAACACCAAATTTTTCCTTTTTAAAAAAACATTTTCTGACAATGAACATTTATTATGTCAACAATATTACTTTCTTTAAAATGAATGTTAAAATACATTATTAAACTATCACTTACAATAAAAATCACCCATAATCTTACCTGCTAGGGATGACTGCTGATAGCTGACATTTGGTGTATTTTTCCCCAAATTTGATTCTATGAACCTATATACTTTTAATCACAATTTTTACCTAAGTTTCATTGTTACATATTTTTCCATAATATAATAACTACTGTTTTTTCATGATATAGTGAATGAGGTATAATCGGGGAAAAAAAGTCAAGTGCATTAAAAAAAAACAAACTTTGTATTACTAAACATTGTTTTCTCTTTCACTGTTTTATTCTCATCCTGATGACCTTGATTTTGTTTATCAGGTTCTTCATCTTATCTTCTAACCAAAACTCTGGTGCCTCCAGTTAGGGTTTCAAGCATGTTAATAGACTTTCCTTCCTGCCTCTCAACTACATCCTTTGTCTACCTCAGTCAGGTCTTTTCTTTGCTTTTTGACAGCACCAGGTAATCAAAGGTGTTTGTCTTGACAGGATTCTTATCCCCAGGAACTCAACTTGACTTTGTTCTCTTTATCTCCATTAGTTATTTCATCTCTCACCACATTTTACTGAGCACCTATGAAGTTCAAGCTTCCATCTAGATGCTGAGCTACAACAGTTGCTGTGGCCCCTATTGGCCTGGCGCCTCTGGTCTGGAAGACTGTACTGCTTATTCAGCTGTAAGCTGCTTAAGAACAAGATGGATGTCTGTTCTGCCTAGTATCCTTTAGCTCTTAGCAAAGTGCCCTCATTACAGTAGTAACTTAATACTGTAGCTATTTGCCAAATGAAGGAACGAAAAGTAAATTGCGTCAGAAAATAAACCAGTTTGCCACAATCATTGCAGATTTATTTCTTGGAATGAGGTCTCTAGAAGGAATCATATAAAACACCTCTAACCATGAATGGGAAGTAGGAATAAATTTTCCAGACAACTGAGTTCCAAATTTGAACTGAGAGAGAGAAAAAACAGAACACCTGCTTTGGTTCATCAAGGATGGCTTAGAACAGACATGGGAGTAGCTTGGGGGCACCCAGGGATCCATGTGATGTTTCTGAGGGGACCAAAGTGAAGAGTAGGGAAACAGGGACGGCAAACTTTGCTCACTTCGTGATTATATTGTACTCAAAATTCTTAGAAAAAAGGAACCCAACCCAGAGAATATTAAAAATGTGTGCAAAGAGCCTCTGGCAGTAAGTACGAAAATGACAAATCATAAGCCTTACCCCATTTGGGAGCTGGGAGACAAAGACAAAATGAGGTTCCCTCCCCTAGAATCTCATTGCCGAGAAAGATCCTGCCCTGCAGACATGCATACTCATACTGATTTATTTTCAGATTTACAGAAACTAACCTCGTGGGAAATTCTCTTTTAAGCAATATTTAGTTGCTTGACTTTTTCGTTTCGTGAAAACCAGAATGTCAGCAAACTCAGAAATGTGGGCAATGGAAGTGAAAGTCACAGCTTGGAGGAAAGCTAAAATGTGACGTCCTTGCAAATAAGCCCTATAATTTCTCCTCATTGAGATCCTATTTGTTAATCATTCATGTAAACCTTAATGGAAAACAGATGCAGAGTCAATTTGCAAGAACTGGCATTCATTAAAAAATCTATAAAGGTGCTTTTACTATAGTGACAAAAACACAATTACAGGCCCTAAATCTTTGTTAAATTTGGAATTGAGCTGGCATGAGAACTAAAAATATAAAAGAAATAGGTAAAGCAAATAGGTAAAGGTCTGGTAAATTTTCATAGGACTGATGATATGACAACTGGGAAAGAGAGGTGTTCTATGTTTTATTTTCCTTTTTGGAAGTTTAGACTGTCTCTGGCCAAGTGACTTTATCTCAGTATCAGAAGCAAGAAAGCAAATAAAATAACAGAAGGAAAAGGACATCTAGAATTGTCTAAAAGCACAGAGTCATGTGCATTTACACAAGAATTTGGACAAGCTTGCACAAATATTTCATCTTGCATTTATTAAAGTGTCTAAGTATAACCAACGTGGTATATTTATTCAGAGAAACAGACTAACTTGGAATATTGAAATTTAATGACTTCATTTCCTTACTTACAGAATCTTCTAGGGATCCGCATTGACATTGTATTAAGGTTAAAATTCTTGGCAAGTTATATCCTTTATAATCTACTCTTGAGTCTTTTTCTCCTAGGTAACCACCACCTTCCTCTTGAATTCTGACTGCCTTTCTCTTCCTGGCACTAAGAATTCCTTCCATAGAAAGTCTAACTTGAATCACCACATTGGACCAAGTGCCTGCTAATTTCCACATCACTTTTTTGCTTAGTTTTACCTTATCCGGTAGTGATCTGTCCATACGGCAGTCTTCTTTATGAAATTATGTACTCCCCAAGTGTATGGACACTGTCTACAACATCCCAGTAGCTCTAGGATATAGCCCAACACAGCATAAGGCCAATGTAATTGCTTGTGAAACTGAACAGAATTGAATTTATTGAATTCTTATTGTATGTACATGGCTAAAAGTCATTCAAGCAGAATGGAAGCTGAACTCACTCTTCCAATGCTGGGCAAATTCCCATTTGGACAGGTAGCATATCAACATGATGTTCCTATGATAGGATAAAGGAGGGCTGCCTATAAGATGGAGGCAGAATGGAAGGTTCTTTTGTTTTTGTTTTTTCATTTTTCTCTTGCATCTTGCCTTTTATCTCTCCTATATCCTGTAGCATTTTCAATCTAAACATGCATGTACTTACAGGCACCCACCATAATAAAATCATTAGTTGCTCACTGGACTAACTCCTAGCGAGAGTGTGAGAATCTAGAGATTGATTTATATAGATTGGTTTATATAGAGAACTGGATTACTTTTGAGGATATGGATTTCAATGCCTTAAAAAGTTGAACAGTAGAGGTAACTATATGTGAAGAACATCCAAATTCATTAAAAAAAGTAAAATCTTGTTGATCAAAACATGGCTAAATTGATGTATTTCACTGATTTGGTAGTGTGGGACTTCTGGGTTAAATAAACTCTTGGTGAAACCTCCAATGATAATTCCAAGAATCGTGGCTAGGAAACCAAATCACAGATGCAAAATATTTTAAAGTAAAAGGTATTAAAAGAAAAAAGAATCTCTGGCAAAACATGGTTGGAAACCTGTACCTCCTACATGTAAAATTACCCTACATTGAAGATGGTGATGAACAGGCACATAGCACCTCAGAATTTGAGGCCTCTGGTCTACCGGTACGCTGTGTGTCCAACCATGCTGGTTCTGTCTATTCTTGGTTCTCTGTGTTCATTTATGGTATGTTATTCATAAACCAAGCATGCATCATATCTCAGGCTAGAAAATGAAGAGGCATCATGATAGTTCACCTCAAGGACTTATAGGGTAATAGCGAAAGCAGTTCTCTATGTTAAATAATGTACTGAAGGTATGTACTGGTGGAGCAGTGGTTAAGTCCGCTGCCCCTGACTGAGTGTAGTCCATATCCATCCCTAGGATCAGGGTTCATGTCTCCAGTACCAGGGCCAGGGTTGGTGGAAGGAGGGGAACAATCAAGATAAACAACTAAGTAAAAATAACTAATTTCTTCCTTTCTTTTCCTGCCTGCTTGCTAGTTGCCTTTATTCCTGCCTGCACCTTTCCTTTAAAAGACAGTGTGCTAAAACGTTATAGGGAATGTGGAATCTACAAAGGGGAGTGGCCATTCTTATCAGGGGCTATCAGGGCAAGTCTCCTTGCAGGGATAATCCTTGAGATGATCTTAACAGATGAATGAATAGGTGTTTTTAAGGGAGATGGGACACACAGAAAGAAGCTTGAACATAGACCCTTAAAGATGAAAGTGCCTTAGAAGAATGCAGGGAGTTATTAATAAATAGTTCTTCAGGGCCTGAGAGATAAAGAGAAAAAAACAAGAAAAGCAGCTACAATCCAAATTATGGGGGACTTGGAGGCCTGCTAAGCATTTAAAACTATTCTATAAGTAAAAAAGTAAGAGCATTTGACTCTTTGACAGAGTGATTTATTGTTGATTATTAACTTGTATTTTCCACTTATAACTATCCCCCACACCACTCTTCTTTCAAGAAAGTAGCATGTATGTGTATATATATGTATGTATGTATACACACACGTATACCTGTGTACTTGTAATTTCCTCTGGAGAGTCTGCCCCTACAATGTCCCCATTTTTCTGAGACATCTCTCTCCCCTTCATCATAACCCCGTGCAGTTGTGTTTTGCGGTTTAATACCGTTGATTATATCTGGTGTGGTTACTGGACTAATGAGAGGTCAATAACATTCTCTCCAGGGAATTTAGAATTGGGCTTGAGAAATGGTCTTAAGAATGCTAGCTTGTCTCAGGTCAAAGACAGTTTTAGGAAATTACATATTTCTGTGAATTTCATCAAAACTCTCTAAATTATTCATATAGATTTGTTCAGAATGATCTTCTTAATATCTGCAGTATCTACAGTGTTAACCTCTTTCATTCCTCATACATGTTATTTGTACCTTATCTCATTTGTTCTAGATTGGTCTCGTCAGAGGTTGTCAAGATTTGCTTTACAGTAAACCAATATTTGACTTTTAAAATCCTCTCTAATTTATGCTTGTTTCTGTTTCATTAAAATTTATTTCTATCCTGATTGTCCTTTCTTGTACTTTCTTTGGATTTTATGGTTCTTTTTTCTAACGTTTTGAGATGGATGCTCGGCTCATTAATTTTTTACCTATTGTCTTCTCTAATATAAGCATTCAAAGCTATACATTTCAAAGTGCTGTTGAAATTGCATCCCATATGGTTTGAAACTATTTTGTTATAGTAAAACTGAAAATATTTCTTTTTTTATTAAAGGAAAGACCAGGAAGGAAAGAAGGCAGGTAGTCAAGCAGTCAGGAAAAGAGATGAGGAAGAAGCATTTTTATTTATTTAGTTGTACATCTTGGGTGATTTCACTGGGCCCCTCGGCTTGGGAATCTGGGTACTTGGGATATATGTGAACTAAACTCAGCTGAAGGTGGCAGACCTAACCACTACTCCACCAGGTCTTACCCTGAAAATATTTCGAATGTCTGTTATGATTTATGCTTTGAGCCTGGGACTATTAAAATGGGTGTTTGTGTACAGGAAAATTTCCATGTAGCTTCTTGTTACTGGCTTCTAGGTTTATCGTATTGTGGTCAAAGAAAACAATTTCAAGGCTTTAAAGATTTGTAGAGTTGACCAGGATATGGTCAATTCTAGGGAATATTTCATATTTGCCTGGAATACATGTATATTCTGCAGTCGTTGGCCACTATAGTCTGTAAGTATTAAGTCAAATTTGTTAGTCAAGTGTTAAAATTTTCTAGGTATTTACAGCTTTACTTTTTCTGAGGTCAGGAGGCAGGGTTCCCTATGTTCTGTTTGTTCCTTTCTCATCAACCTTACAATTCAAGTTCTTAGACATTAATTGACTATCTTAACTGCTACCATCCCCCATTGAACTGTCATTCGCTGTCAATATTTGTTTATTATATTATCCACATATTACTATTTATTCTCTTTCCTTCTTGCACCCTGGACTTTCCACTTTAAACCCATTTTTTCATCCTAATGAACATCCTTTACAATACTTTTTATTGAAAATCTAGTCATGACAAACCCTCTCAATGATTGTTTCTTAAAAATACTGAGTTTGTCACTATCGAAAGATATTTTGAATTGGTATATAATTGCAGGTTGTACGTATTATTTCTCAGCACCTGAAAGATATCACTCCAGAATATTCTTCTAGCTTTCACTTTTATCATTGAGACGTCCACTGTCAGTCTATTATTCCTAGAGAGTAATAGATAATTATTCTCTGGCTGTTTTCAGATTTTTATTTTTGTCTTTAGTGTCATAGTTGATCTTTTTTTATTTTTATTTTTTCAAATGCTGTGTCTTTGTGTACATTTCTTTTTATTTCTCTTTTTGGGGATAGGACCTACCTCCTAGTTTCATGTCATCTTGGGCTGTCCTAGGATTCGCTTCTGTTCTTAACCATTCTGATGTACTGATGTTTTATTTTTATTCTAAAACTTTATCATTCTTTTTATCAAGCTTAGCCACAATCATGTAAACTATTTTTCTTTTGCATTTACACATTTTGTATCAGGAAAGGGAACAGAAAAATCCACATCTCATTCTGGAACTGTAAGTACCAAAGCAATGATAAAATGGGATCTAGATGATATTCAATATCCCTTACATATTTGAAATTTGATTATTTTCAGGGCTAATATTGACTCAATCTAATGCATGTACTTTCATATTAAATTCATATAGTCCTTACCTAGTGCTCTTTCCTTGATTCCTTGATTCCTGTGAGAAATGGAAAGGCTTAATTGCTTTGTTTTGTTTTTATTTGTGTTTCAAAGAATTGGGGATAAACCATCTCTGATGGTAGAATTGTGTGCTAAGGAAAAACTGGCATTCACTGAGTCCATCCCATTCCCTATCAGTAAACTAGCTCAGAAAATGTGTTTTCTTCTCAGATGATAGGAGGCCATTCTTGTTTTATGAGGTAATATGATTGGATCTACCAAGAGAAAATCATATTAATTTAGCTAGATAAATATTTCATAGATTTTCCCCAAGTAGGTAGAATAACCATATTATTTATTGTACTAACATAGAAATAGGTGAGACCAAAAGAGGGTGCTATTATCAATTAAACCAGTGCAACTAGTATTAGCTGATATTTTTCTGGGCAAATTGTATGCACATCTTATAAATAGGGATACTTATGAATATGAATTTCATAACATAATCAAGTCTCTTACTCTGAGAGATGTCAGCTGAGTAGCCAAAAGCCAGGGGAAGAAAATCTTAACCCTGATTAGGCATTTCCATTACCTGGCTATCACTAAACTTTGATCACATGTATCCTGAATGAGGTCTTTGAGACTTTTATACAAATGAATGAACTAGTCGCCTTGCCTGATGGTCCTTCCTCCCCAGAAATACCCTACTTGAAGACTCAGATCGATAATGTTATTTCCTCTGGAAAGGCCTCTAACCTCCCTACATGTGACTAGTTCCTGACAACTGGGTTTCTCTGGCACCATGTGGACATTTCCATAGTGAATTTGGCACATAATAATTCTGAGTCTCTGTCTGCCTTCCATTGGGTGGGCTGCTGTAAGAGCAGAAAATGTCTTGTTTTTCTTATGTATTTCTAAGAATACATCTTTGTCCAAAAATAACTACCCACTAAATTGCTGGAAAAAATGAAAACAGAGAACTACTTGTTTTAAAAAAGATCATACTTACTAGGCCTTCCCAGATTGAGTATGAGATGAAAGGAATAAAAAAAACCAAAAAACAAAAAACTGGTTCGCCAGATATACCCTGGCTCACAGGTAAAGAAATAGACTGATCTGAGGGAGTGGTGAGAAAAACGAAACAGAGTTCCTTCATTTTATTTGCATTTGGTTCTGGTGTAGAGTCAGGATGGAGCTCACAAAGCTGTATTTACTAAAGTTCTATGTTTATTACTTAAGAAAAAAACACGGTAATATAATTTTAAAAAATTTTAAAGACCTTTGTGGTCTAGTTCTTGAAATGAACTCACTGTAGAGCTTATCCCCCAAGTGGTAATACAGAAATTAGGCATGCAGAGAACTCATCTGGTCAGCCCTCACATTGCAGTGTGCATTTTTATGTATTTCCTGTCATTCCCCAAAGTGGACAGAGCTCTGAGCAGAGCAGGGCAGAAGAAGCATTTTGGAAACATAAGGTAAATACTTACCTCCAAAGATTAGATGACCTTGGTGAGGGACTGGGAATTGACACATATTAAATTTGCAGCAGAATTTTGCAAACCAGGATATACATGCGTATCTGTATCTATATCTGCATATACAGATGTATAGATATATCTGTGTGTGTATGATATATCTGTGTGTGATTGGTATATCTGTGTGTGTAAGGTAAATCTATTTATGTGTATGGTATATCTGTGTATAGTATATATGCATGTATGGCATATATATGTGTGTGCATGGTATGTATGTACATGTATATGTATATACATCTCTCTGCATCAGGAAGTGGGTGGTTAGGTGGTAGTTATTTACTATTTTAAACTATTTGACAAGATTTGAAGAGTTGATCACAATGAAGAATGTGGTAAGAGAGGACAGTTGTTCTCAGAATTAGAAGTAGCATGGCTAATGAAGAGTAGTTGGGCACAGACTGTGTACTTACTTTGGGTTCTAATTCCGGTCTGACCTTAATAATTAGAAGTACTAGACATCTGTTTTCATTCATGGCTAGATTTTTCAGGACACTGGGCTAAAGAGAAGCGCACCGGTGATCCTGCAAGGTGGTAGCAGAAGGTGGCACCAAAATGTGGTGCAGAAAGGTATCCTACATCTTTCCCTGCACTGAGTCTGCTTCAGCCTCTATCATACTGTCACTCGTATTCCTTCAACAGATATATCTCCCATGAAGCTCTAAGTATGGACGTCCATAAATCTCATGGCTTTGTGCTAGGCAGGGCAGAATAGTAAAAATGACAGCCTTGGTTCTCAAGATCTTCCAGTCTAGTGGGGAAGGCAGCTGCATAACTGATCATCATTCACTATGTTAGGTATGCTATTGGAGATAGGTATGCTATGTACAGGAGATGGTGGGAATATGGGAGTTGTAATTAAGTCTGCCTTAATTACAGAGGAATTGGAGTTTAGGAAAGAATTCACACATAACTTCCATTATAAAATCCAACCTTCCTGGTATGGCATTCCTGGGTCTTCAATATGTATGTCTTTGCGACTTAGGCTGCTATAACATAATACTATATTGGCTTATAAACAACAGAAGTATATTTCTCACAGTTCTGGAGGCTGGCAAATTCAGAATCACAGCACAGGCAGATCCATTGCTTTCACAATTGCTTCCTGTTTCATAGACTTTCCCCTGGATTTTCTCTTTATACAATTTTCCCAGTGTTCTCACAAGATTGAAGGGACAAAGTTTATCTCTGGGGTCTCTTTCATAAGTGCACTTTGTCCACATGACCTATTCACTCCCCAAAGGTCCCAATTCCTAACATTATAAACTTGGGCATTAGGTTTTCAGTGTGAGTTTGAGCAGGACACAAACCAGCTATAGCAGTTTATCTCTGTTCCATCCATTCTGCTCTAGTCTTGGCTTAGTCTTCTGTTCCCTGACTGGGATGCTGCACTGCTCTTTACTAATCTGAATCTTACCTGTCAAAGATCAACCTAAGTTACACCCTCTCCATGAGATTTCTTTTATTCCAGCCCACAATGGTATCACCATTTTGGACTCATTGTTTGGAATTCTGCTTTGATTCTAGATTTTATTCTGAATTGTGACATCTCATCTTGATATATAGCTCTTCTAATATTGATATTTCATGCACGTACTTTTCTCCTCAACTACAACTAAAGGCGTTAGTTAATATTCCATATAGATTCTAATGAAGTATAGGGCACAGCTCAGTAAATACATGTTGAATGATTGAATGGAAAATACAGACATTTTGTCTCTTGGGATAGATTCAGGATAAAATTCTCTCTTTAAAAAAAATAATCCAGATTGAATATGGATACCCTTCTCTTCCTGTGGTTTTAATTGAGTAATGGCATTTTTTTCTTGAAGTTTGCCCATACATTGATCCATCCACCAAATACTATAGTTTATATGAGCCTCTGCTTGGTGCCAGAGGAACTAACAAACCTAAGAACTGAGTCTAAATGGGAAGACCAGCACATATACTGAGATGTAGAAAAAAGTGTTACTAGTTTTTTTTATTTCTTAGGGTGGGGGCACAGAGAATTGAAAGTCCATTTTTAAAATTTTTTACTAAATTTACTGAAGGAATATTACATCATAACATTATATAGGTTTAAGGTGTGCATCATAGTAAATCCACTTCTGTATAAAGTTTACCACCATTTCAGTTCTTCCTTTGCTATATATCTGATCCCCTCCACCCAATTTGCCCACTCCCCCCTTTTCTTCCTATAACCACCAATTTGCTTTTATTAAAAGTCTTTTTTGTTTTAGTTTATTTGCTTGGTTTCGTCATATACCACATAAGAGTGATATCATACTTACGTGATATCTTTTTCCTTCTGGTTTGTCTCACTAAGCATAATCTCCTCTAGGTCCATCCAAATTGCTGCAAATGGCAGAATTTCATCTATCATTTATTTCATTTATCAAGGTATATGAGTAATAAACCATTGTGTATATATATCACATCTGTTTTATCTACTCATCTGTTGGTGGACACTTCCATTGTAAATGATACTGTAATGAGCATGAGGCTGATATAGCTCTGTGAATTAGTGTTGTGTTTTCAGGGTAAATACCTAGCAGAGGAATAACTGGATTATATGGGATATCCATTTTCAATTTTTTTTGAGGAATTGCCATACTGCTTTCCATAATGGTTGCACCATTTTGCACTCCTCCCAACAGTATAAAATAATTCCCTTTTCTCCACATCCTCATCAACTCTTGTTTCCAGTCTTTTGAATAATAATCCGTTCTTACAGGTGTGAGGTGCTGGCTTATTATTTTGATTTGCATTTCCTGAATGATAAGGGAGGTAGATCATCTTTCATGTACCTGTTGGCTATCTGTTTATCTTCTTTCAGGAAGTGTGTATTAAGTTCTTCTAACCATTTGTAATTGGATTATTTATTTTTCTGTTTCGTTTTATGAGATCTTTTTACATTCTGGACATTAACCCCTTGTCAGATGTACATGTGAAAATATCTTCTCCCATTCAGGATGTAAGGCCTGAAACCATAAAATACCTAGCAGAAAACATAGGCAAAATACTCTTTGACATTGACCTAAGAGAAGTCTTTGGGAACTCAATTCCAGTGTCAATGGAAATAAAAATAAACCCAAAATAAACAAATACGACTACCTCAAATGAAAAAGCTTCTTCAAGTAAAAGAAGCCATTACCAAAACTGAAAGTCAATTTAATTACGAGGAGAAGTCATGATTTCTTGAGGCAGGGATGCTTGAAGCTTTCCCTGATGCAGGGAATACTCCTTCCCACGTTTTCCAGGGATTACGTGGCTGGGAAATGGGGACTTTTAAGTCCAAGGAATCAATGTGAGCAAAAGAGTCTCCATAGGCTTCTAGGGGAAACCCAGTGCCAACTCACGGTCCACTATTTTTAGAGCCAAGTGAGGATTCCTGAACAGAGATTTGTTTAATTTTGTCTTGCCTTGGCCCAGGATGCCCCCTTAGTGCATTTCTGACCTGATTTCATTGTGACCTTGCATGTTTGAACTTGTCTTTGTTTATTCTCTTGATGATTAGGTTGATCTTTTGACAGGAGAGGAGAATTCAGCTTGACTGGACTTAGTTGCCATTTGTAACTCTTGATATATTTTTAATTTGAGAGGAGGAAGCATTTTTATTTATTTAATTGTCCATCTTGGTTGTTTTCCCCGACCCTAAGATGTGAACCCGAGTCCTTAGGGTGTATGTAGAATTTGTGGGAGGCCAAACCACTACTTCTCTAGGATGCACCGATTTACTTTTTAATAATATTATTTCTTGTGTTAACTATGCTAAATTCATTTTAGGTTGTTGAAATTGCATCTCAGCCTGTATTTCACAGCACACATGCCACCAGAGTTCTAATGTCCTTTACTACTGCCTTTTCCCCTCTTTTCTTCCCTCCCTGCTTTCCAACCCTCTAGTAGCCATTGTCTTCTGTCCTGTTAATTTGGGGGTATTTGTATGTTCATTTGTTTTGTTTCAATATATTCCACAAACAAGTGAAACCACTCTGAACCTGCTTCCCTTTCTTTCTGACTTATTTTGTTCAACATGATCCCCACCAGTTCCATTCATATTGTTGCAGATGGCATGATTTCATCGTTTTTAATGGCCACATAAAACTCCACTGAGTATCTATACCTCAGCTTTTTTATCCAGCCATCTGTTGATGGTCATTTAGGTTGTTGCCATATCTAGTATTGTGAACATAGAGGTGCAGATATTTTTTCTAATTAGAGATTTTGTACCCTCTGGGGTATATGCCTAGGAGTAGGGTTGCTGGATCAAATGGTAGATCCATCTTTATTTTGTAAGGAAACTCCACATTGTTTTCCAAAGAGGTTGCACTAATTTATATTCCCACCAACAGTGTAGCAGTGTACCTTTTCCTCCACAATCCCTCTAACACTTGTTGTTTCTAGTCATTTTGGTAGATGACATTCTCACTGGTGTGAGGTGGTACCTCACTGTGGTTTTTATTTACATTTCTCTGATGATGAATGAGATAGAACATTTTTTTCATGTATATACAGGCCCTCTCTGTCTTCTTTAAAGTAATGTCTATTCAGTTCTTCTATCCATTTTTCGAGTGGGTCATTTTCTTTTTTTTTATTATTGAAGTGTATGAGCTGTTTATATATTTTGGAAATTAAATTCTTATCTGATGTATGTTGTGTGAATACCTTCTCCAGTTTGGTAGACTGAATTTTTGTCTTAGGTAGGTTTCTTTTTTGTACAGAAAGTGATTCAGTAGTCCCAATTATTTAGTTTTTCTTTGGTTTCTTTTGTCATATGTGTTCTTACCCCAAAGGCCCCTTTGAAGTTGAGGCTGTGGTTTGTTGTTCACATTTTATTCTAGGTAATTTATGACTGGGGGGCTTATGTCCATGTTTTTAAAAATCTGTTTTGAGTTAACTTTTGTGTATGGTGCTAATGAGTTATCAAGTTTCATTTTTTTTGCAAGTGTCTGTCCAGTTTTCTCAGCACCATTTGTAGAATAGACTTTCATTCCTCCATTGTATGCTCTTGACTCCTTTGTCATAGATTAATTGTCCTTATAGGTGCGGCTTTATTTCTGGGTTCTCTATTTCATTCCACTGATGTGTGTGTCTATTTTGTTCCAGTACCATAGTTTGGATGATAATTGCTTAGTAGTATACTTTAAAGTCAGGAAATGTGATTTCTCCACTGTCCTTTTTTTTTTCTCCCTTTTAGGATAACTTTGGCTATTTGAGGCCTTTGTGGGTCCATACACACTTCAGTATTGTTTGCTCAATTTTCTGGAAAAATGTTTCTGGAATTATGATGGGAATTACATTAAATCAATATATTGCTTTGGGTAGAATGGTCGCTTAAAGTTAATTCTTTCAAACCATAAGCATGGAATGTTAATCCATCTCTTTGTGTCATTTATTTCTTGTGTTAAAACCTTGTTGTTTTCATTATAGAGGTCTTTCAACTCCCTTGTTAGGTTTATTCCAAGGTATTTAGTTTATTTGGTGTTGCTGTGAATGGGATTTCATTCTTAATTTCTTTTTCCTTTGCCTCATTGCTAGCACGTAGAAATGATTTTTATATCCTGCCGCTTTGCTATATTCATTTGTTTCTAAAAAAAATTGTGTGGTTTTTAGGATTTTCTAGGTATAATATCATGTCATTTACAAATAATGATAGTTTTCTTTCTCCTTTTCCAATTCGGATTCCTTTAATGTGCTTTTCTTCCCTTATTGCTCTGGCCAAGAGTTCCAGAACTATGCTGAACAGTAGTGGTGAGAATGGACAACACTGTCTTGTTCCAAAAATTAGGAGAAGAATTTTCAGTTTTCACCATTGATTATGATGTTGATTATGGGTTTGTCATATATTTCTTTTTTCATGTTGAGGTTTGTACCTTCTATTCCTATTTTGGCAAGTTTTTTTTTTTTTTTAATCATGAATGTCTGTTGAATCTCATCAGATGCTTTATTTTTTGCATCTATGGAGATGATCATGTGGTTTTTGATTTTCACTTTGTTGATGTGGTGTGTTCCATTGTTTGATTGGCATATGTTGAACCATTGGAATAATGGTCCTGGAATAAATCCCACTTGACCATAATGTATAATTTTTTTAGTGTGCTATTGAATTTGGTTTGCTAGGATTTTGAGGATTTTTGTATCTATATTCCATCAGTGATAGTGGTCTGTAGTTTTGGTTTCCTTGTTTTGGTGCTCTCTTTGCCTACTTTTGGAATCAGAGTAATAGTAGCCTCATAGAATGAATTTGGGAATTGACTCTCCTCTTCATTTTTGTGGAAGAGTTTAAGGAGATGGGGATTAGCTCTTCTAAGTTTATAGACTGTGTCCCTGTGTGCTCCACTGCAGCCTGAGGCAGCAGGCAGCATCCCGAATCCTGAGTTTTGGTTATGGGACTCATCTACTACATTTCTCCAGCACCCCAATTATATGTTTTCAGGTCTCCGGGTCTGGGGCAAGCCACTGGTCCCTGTTACCTGATGGTCACTGGGTCAGGGTTGTGAAGCACAGAGAGGATCTGCAGGTAACTTAGGCCTGGTGGATGGTTGTTCAGGGTGGGGTTGGAGTAGGGCTGGGGGGTAATTCTTGATATTTTTATGTGTGACCTTTTACTATTGGTCCCAGAAGTTTTTAGTATCCTCAATTTGTCCCTGGTATCAATGATAAAATGCCTTGATTTGTTTTTAATCAATGATAATGTACCTTGATATGTTTTGCTTTCAACTCCTTTAGTTGAATTTAGGGTAACGGTTTTCATTGTTCAAGTACTAGAGTGTCCCTTTTGAAATGGAGATTCATGTTTTATATCGTGAATGATGTTATCCTATCCATGGTCTCCCTTCTCTCTCTCTGGCATTTCTTCTGAACTGTTCTCTAATTCTACATCATCTCCTCTACTTATCCATCTCTTTGATCATTTGTTCCACTTTCTGAGGTTTATTTGACTTCCTATGATGTTACTGTATGCTTTATTTCTGTGATCATATTTTTATTATCTATGTATCTCTTGTTTCAGATGTCTATTTTTAAAAGTAGCATTCCATTAATATTTCATTGATACAAAAAGTGTTCTGTTAATTCTGTAATAATAATTAAAGATTTCGTGTGTGCCTTTCATTTCTCCAAGTATATTTTCTTGTTCCATTTGTTTTGGGGCCTGTTCCCCATTTTAGAAATATTCCTTAAGTATCAGCTGTCCCTGCCGTTGTTCCTGGCCAAAAAAATGCCACCAGAAACTGAACAATCAGTGTGAATGGGCAAGGCTGATTGATGAATGTGTAGTTATTATGAGGTGATAAGTTAAGGAACCAGTTTTCTTGTGAATAGCTAATAAATATCAATAGGTGTTTTCCCTTAAGCTAAGATGTCATCAAGCTGAAAACCCAGCAGAAGAAGGAAACGAGGCAGGGGGCACCTAGGAGGTTCTCACTATTTACTTTGTAGACTTTTAGAGAATTCCACTATTTTCTGTGCCTGGTATGTTTAACTCTGGAGAGTCTAATCTTCATAGTCTCCAGTAAATCTCAGTTTTTCTGAGTATTGAGCAGAGAAGGTACCCAGGTGTGGTACTTGTTAATCTGTTATCATTCTGGAGATTTTTCCGGATAGAGTTGACATAGGTCTGTGTGTTTAAATCGCTATATTTAATTGATGATTCTTTCCATTATATTGGACCTTACATTTCTCTTACTGTCTTGAGACAGTCCCTTCCCCTTCATTTTGTACCCTATACCCAGGGCTGCAATATAAAGTGAACAGATTTAGCAAATAAAAATACAGGATGCCGACATAAATTTGAAGTTTAGGCAAACAAATGCTCCATCAAACACAACTAAGCGAAAACATTTTTCATTGTGTTTATGAAATTCAAATGTATCTGGTCATCCTGTATTTTATTTGGCAGCCGTATAAGGCCTGACTCTTCTCACCCTAGCTTTGACTCTACAGAACCCAATGCTTACATCTAACCACTTAGCTAGCACCTAACTAGCCCAATTATTGAAGATTGTCCTCCAATCTCCACAAGAGGGTAGCACTAGACTTTTACCTGTAGTTCAAGGTCTTCTACACCCTGCTAAAACCAAACAGGTAAAATATTTGTTTTTTATATTTTGCTTATCCTTACAGTTTTGGAAAATTGCTAACTCCTTTTTATAGTAAAGTTACATGATCAGATTTGGATTAAAAAAAAATCATGTTGTAGTAGCATAGGTAACAATCCTGGGGGCAGGAGACCTTTGGTTGACTATTGTAGTGAATAATTCCAGTAAGAGAATATGGTGTCTTGAAGCAGGGCAGAATATAGGGCGAGGGGGAAGAGAAAATGCAAGCAATATTAAGAAGTGGGAACTACTGGTCTGGGAAGCGGAAAGCTGTGTAAAGGGAAGGGTGTTGGTGAGCAGGTCTGCTGAGTTTTTCTGGCTTAGGCCAGTGATGGTGACGACAGCTTTTCAAGGAGAAAAGAAATGCAGAAGAACAGATTTTGGGGGAGGAGATGAGTTTCTCTTAAATGGGTCTGTATGAGGACGGGGATGTTCTTCTGGGAATCATGAAGGGGTTTGGCTTTGTCACAAGCTCCAGCTGAAAGAAACCATGGGGAGGTATCCAGCTCACTGAAGCCAGTTGCAAACTGTTGGTCCTCAGCTGGATGTTGGCTCAGCTGACGAAGTCCTTCCATTTCCTGAATGCGAGCAGGAGAGGGGCCTTCTCGTGGGATACACTTGTTCTTTCAACCAAGAAGTGACAGCTGCTGGCTCTTGTCATTTCAGCAACACTGACCTCTTTTTGCCCCAGTCCACCATGACAAACAGGAAGGACTGAGGCTGTTCTGTGCTGTGTTTGCACTGAAATAACCCTGGCTGGACCAAGACCTGAGAGACTCAGAGAATGGACTCTCTGAAAGGACTGTTTTCTTCCAACTTCAGGAATCTTCTCCTTCACCTTCTCTTAGCTTTCAGATCACATTATTTGCATCCAGTTCTCTTACTGTACAGAATCATCTGCTTGGAATAATTATGTGAGGGACAGTTTATCAGCATCTGTCACTTCCCATGGTGTTGGAAATAAGATGGGCTCCTGTTGTTCTTCATTTGCTGGGTCACACCAAATTTCAGGAATGAATTGAGTTAGCTGCAAGGTTAACATTAACATCAATGCCAGTTCTTTGCCCTGTTAATAGTAAGTTAATAAAGGCAACTGGTATCTCTGCTAACCTAATGAGGCATGAGAAAAGGACTGGGATGGCAGGTGAGGCCAGCCCTTCATCCCTGGGGGGGGGGGGGGGTCTCTGTGTTGCCCAGGCAACAACTCCCATGACTGTAAATGGCAGTGTTTGCTTTTCAATATTGCTTCCATACATTTTGTTATCAGACCTGCTGTCCTCTCTGCTTTGTTTTCTCAAAGAATGTGTAGGATGAATTCAGTCATCATGGCAATTCCAGAGATAGTTTTGCTATCAATTCTACTGCTGTCAATTTAATCTCTTTTTGAAAAAACTTGTACAGAATTGGAAGCAGTTTTGCCTACGAAATGACCGACATAAATTAGCAAATGGCCATAGTGCCTAGAAAAAGGCAAGTGGGTGTTGAAGGAGATGTTTGAAAAAATCTGGAGTGGTTAAGCAATCCTGAAACTCAGACCTCCAGGTAATAATTAATGATTCCAAAGAGAAGCAGGTGGAAGTCTGCAAACTTACAGCACTGTGAAGTCACACAAGCATTACGATGCCCCCAGATGCTTTGCTTATCAGGTAGTTACACTTAAATGAAAGGACAGGGAAATTATTTGTAATCAGCAGAACAGATTTGAAGAAAAAAAAAAAGGCCTAGAGCAGAGGTGTTCAGTAGTAGCCAAGAGGAGCACAGTATCTTGGATTATAAGAATTCAGCTTTAAAAAAATTCCTCAATGTGAGCTTACTGTTGGTGTATTAACCAGCCTACATTTCAAGGGAGTAATTATGGAATATGATTAATTAAATTTAGTGTTCAGATTCTCTAATACACACATGCAAATACACACATATCTTCCATATACGTGCATGCATGCACATACACAGTGTTCAACATGGACTGAACTGATCCAGTTGCTTTTTTTTTTTTTTAAGGAAAGGTGCAGGCAGGAATGAAGGTGAGCAGGTAGGCAGGAAGGGAGAGGAGGAAACATATTTTATTTAGTTCATCTTAGTTGTCCACTGCCCAGCCCTAGGATGTGAACCCGCGTCCTTTTGATATATGTGGACTGTGCTGGCCGAAGGTTGGTGATTAAACTCCACCAGGGCACTCCTAGATTTTAAGAAGTATTATTATGTAGTGTTTAAGAATCTGGTCTCTAGAATAAAAAAGATCAGGGATCCTGTCCTGAATCTATAAATTGCTAAAGGATTTGGGGCAAGTTACTCTGTCTCTGAGTCTCAGTGTATCCCTCAGAAATTTGGGGATGATTAAAAGCGGAAAAGCTGGGATGTACTCAGCTTGGTGCCTGGTGCATTCCAGCTACTATGCTGTTACTGCTTTAGGAGACTGGTCTCCGAAGACCATGTCCTTTCCACTTCTTTGGTTCTCCAGCTGAAGGATAACACACAGCATCACGCTTCCTTTCTTGTCTCTTGGGAAATACTTCCCAAGTCTTTGTCTTCCTGTTTTCTGTTGATGGCCAGGCACAAAGCCTCTTGGCTCTGGCCATGCAGAGGAGGCTGAGTTATTTGCCAAGGCTGTGAGGAGGATTCCCCTTGAGGACTGTTTCAGAGACGCTAATGACATCTCAGTTTTTATTGGTGACTGTGGGCCCTCCTGGCAGTTGCGGGAGAGCAGAAGCACCTTGCACAAAAATTAGCTTTTCACAGCCTTTAGCAATTTGTAGTCATTAGCACCACAGAAACACTGCAATTAACACTCAGGAAGCAAGTACAATGTGAAAGGGAACAGGACTCCCAGCAGCCCCAGTGAGTCCCGGGGGTGAGAGCCCCTGTTCATGCCCACTCCAGCAAATATGATCTCTGACCCAATATGCCCTTGTCCCTTCCCATCAAATCTTTGACAACGGCTGTGTCCTGTCCACTATTTGTTTCAGGGAAAGGTAAATCTTTCAGAAGAAAAGTTCAGAAGATGTAGTGCATAGTAGAGCAATTCTGAATTCCTTCACAGACCAAGACACCTATACTGGGCTGGAAAGGGTGACTGAGACAAAGGGAGAAAACTGAGATTCCCAAGAAGTCAGGATCTGGAATCAATATCTGTCCATGAAGTAAAAACCTAGTTGGAGCAATCAACAGGAAGCCAGGTCATCCTAAGGGTCTGATGACTAAAAGGAAAAAAATGTGTAAAGGGAGGATAGGAAGGCTCATATATTACAAACGAGGAACAGAAAAAATAGTTCCTGGCAATTTCTACACAAGGCAGATCAATGATATAACTCTTCAATTTGGTACCTTTGAACACTTTTATTCCACACGGGGCTGAAAGGTGAACTTGAGGTTGATGAACCAGAGATGCTGAGCACAAAGTAGCTGGTCTTGATCAGAGGTCATGGTGAACTAAAGAGGAAGATGAAACCTTATTTGCATTTTCTTTATATTTGCTGAGTCATAGGAAAGCAAGGGTCCATAAAGTGCCTGGTAGATAAGAGATATTAAATGAATGCTTACTGAATGTATAAAACACATGTCCTAGATTTTCTAGGGCAACAACAATTTAAATATTCCATTGATTATGTAGGTTGACTTAAGTTCAGAAACATTGGTCACCAAATTAGGTTTAAATGTAGCTGATGGAAATTGCAGGGGATTCTCGGGACATATTACTAAGTAGTAATCACATTATCAGTCATTTTTCCACAGCCCATTTCAATCATTATTTGACCCCAGCAAAGGCAGGATCAGACAGAAAAATGATGTCTTTGGCAGTGAGGGAAACAAGACTTTTTATTAAACTTAAATTTGGATCCTGAAGTTTTGGTTGCTTCAGAGGTTTTTATCACCCAAACACCTTTTAAACAGGCTTCAACAGATTTATTGAAATCTTACTAAGTGCCAGAATTATATTCAAAACTAAGAACACAGAAATGAATAAGAGAATCCAAAGACATGAAATAGTTAAATGATAACCTCAGTTAGTGGATGTATGTAACAGAGTAGTGGATAAAATAATGAAAATTTAAGATTATCTCACAAATAATGAAAATCTATTTTGGTTCAGCAGTTCAATGACATTATCAAAAGTCCCATGTTATGTCTCCTCATGGTTTTATCTTAATTCCCTTGATTTTTTTGCTTCACGGTCACAAAATGGTTGCTGTCACTCCAAGTACCATGTTCTCACTCATCATATTCAAGTCGGGCAGTGAGGAACTTGTTTCTTGTAACAGAAAACTAAAATCTTCTGAGAAGAGCTCATCAAAACATTTCCCCTTTGGCTTTATTGTTCAGAACTGGGTCTCAGGGCCACTCATAAACCAGTTATGCATCCCCTCTGGATGCAGGAAGGGGTCTACTTTCTTTGAATTTGTTGTCACTCTCTAGAAATGGAGATGCTATAACCTAAAGAAGAAGATGGAAAAGAGTACAAGGTAACCATCATGTCTGCAGTGAGTTAAGAATAGAGTTGTACCAGTCATTGTACCTAACTTCTCTAATTTGACGACATGTCTCTGGCCCTGCATCCCTTCCCCAGCATGAAGTCAATACTCCAAAGCTACTGAAAACCCTAGCCTCTCCCTGACACTAGCTTGGCCTTGACACTACCCTTCCCAGTGCAGGCAGAGAAATTAGCTATCAGATCTCACTTTGGTTCTATTCTCAAGCTGTATAATAACCTTAAGCTTTCATAATTCCAAGTAACGTTAAAAAACATAGCTGATTGATAGGAGTGGGAGTTTGAAATGCTGGAGGAGGTGGTGGCTGAAGCCAGGTCAACAGAGGACATTTGAAGTGGATTTCCTTCTTTATCCAGAAGGGCTCACCCCAGGACTCAGAGCTCCAGTGGCTTCTCCTGAATGAAAAGTAAGAGGATAAATTGAGGGAAGGTCAGGATGACCCAGACATAGGTAGAGCTGAATGTTGTTTCAGAGGAAGAACAAGTGAATTTCCCTCCCTGAAAAGCACTGTGTTCTATTCTGAGGATTACAGAAGAGAGAAATAAAGTGGTCGCTCTGGGGAAGAACTGAGAGAGGTGACAGAAGGGGATCTCTTGGAGGATGTGACTTTGGACAACACACCCATAGGCACTGGTTTTACAAGGCCACATCATACACTACTGCTATGTAGCACATGATCTGCATATATATTATGATACAGCATATATAATACAGTATAGCATAACAATATAACAGCAATAACATTTATTGAGAATTACTGTGTGATGGACATATAAAGTACTTTCTTTGTATGCTTACTTATAATCACACTCAAGCTTATGTTCCATTGTTGAACAGAGGTTGGCTAATTATCCAAAACCACTCTGTTAGATGGGGACTTAGGTAGGGGTCCGGGGCTGTCTGACTCCAGAACACTCTACCCCACTTCACCCCTTTGCTCTCTACCTTTTCCCTACCGGAAAGTTTAAGGAATACTGTAGTGACAAGTCCAAATGGTGATAATAGACAAGACCCTGAGCGAGTTTAAGTGAAAAATAGCTGATTTGGGCTTTGGATTTGAAACAAATATTTGGCTGGTTAGAGAAATAGTAAAAATTATTTAAACCATGCCCATTATTCAGAGAAAAACTAGTTTATTAATTTTTTTTCCCCACTCTGGGCCTCAGGTCTTGAAAATAGGTCCATAGCTTTCATAGTACGTGCCTTAGCTGCCTGAAACACAGAGTGGGACTAAAACTAGTTAATTTAAGTTTCTAGTTCCATAGAGCTCAGGAGAATATAGAACAAAAGAGGAAATGTTGTATAGAGAGAAATTATATAAACGGAAGACCTTCTCTAGCATAGGCTTCATGACAATTTATGCTTGCATTATCAGGGTTTTGCAATTGCATTGTGTATTTCCACCGTCATTCTTTACCAATATAGTTCATTCACTTAATCACTTTATTCATTCATTTAACTAGTAATTCCTGAAATGTTTAGTCTCTTCCATGAACTGGGTACCGATAATGGAGGCTTAAGAATAAAATATCCCTGTCTTCTGCCTTAAATGGAATGGAATTTGATATATTCACATATTAGGCTTCAATATACTCACAAGATATGGAAATGTTCCTCTCAGAACTACTCTCAGCTCTCCGCTATCTGTTTGGTCATCTGCTGGGACCTCCTGTTGTCCTCCAGCACCGCCATACTGTAGGGAATCAACTGTCCCTAATTTAGAACTGGGATAGAGGTCTAGAAGATGAGATACTGAAGAAGAGAGGACATTATCGGTCTGTCTGATTGGAGCAAATCTTGGGAAGGGGACCCCCGCTGAAGTTCTGAGATACCAAATATTCTATAGGATTTTGAAAACATCAAATCTTCCAGAAACTGTCAATATAGATGGGTACCTTTAAGATTCATACACATATGCATACACATACATACACACAAACACACACATATCCCTATAAAGGGACATGAGGATGTGGATAAAATGAGAGCCTAAGAAAGTGTGCCCCATTCTTTAATTCTACTAGAGCTAAACCCTCCCGCTGAAACACTGAAGGCCACTTCTCCGGTCCTGCCCTTTTGGCTTGACTTTAGATCCTAATGACTGTCTCAGCTCTGCAGTGCATTCCCCTGCACATTGAAAAACTAGTGGTGAACACTCTTCTCGAAACAGCTCTAGGATTGTCCCCACCTCTATGTGGCCTTTGTCAGGGCTCCTGTGATACAAAGCCCCCAGACTGGAACACACCCCCACACCCACACTCAACTAACCCTCCTGAGGAGGTGTTCCAGATGACAAAAGATGGGTCTTTGTCCAAGATGGTTCACACGGTGATGGCAAATGTCCTGATCAGGTTTCTATGTCTGAGGCGGTCTGTTTCCATGAGGGAGATGCCAATTGTGATGATGCTCCAGAAAGACAATGTTTGTGTAACGGAGAGGACAGTGTATCGGATGCAGGGAGCCCCATCCCCACCACCAAAGCCTGGATATTTGCTTGGATATTTTCTCCTAGCTCTTTCTCTGCCTACATTTCCTCTTCTACAAAACAAATAGTTCAGCCTAGGACAAGGCCTCCAATCTTCTCAAACTTGGAAGATCTGGGCCTTTCAGCGTTCTTTAGTATCTGCTTTATGGTGCACTTCAGAGATAGCATAGCCGATGTTCACTAGAGTGGTCAGTGCATTCAGTTTCCCTGATCTGTGTCTACTGAACGCCTCTGGTTTCTGGAGTGCAGGTTGATGGACATCCCCAGCGCCATCCGGGGGAAATGCAGGAGCTGCTCTGCAAAGGACAGCTTAGTCTCCGTGGGAGCTGATCTGTCCTCTTGGCAGAGGGCAGGCTGGAGAGAGGAGCCACCTAGGTGCACACTGCAGCCTGGCAGATTGCCCAGGGGGCCGCAGTCCCAAGCACCAATGAATGAAGAGAGGGGAACAGACAGTCCCAATGTGCATGTTTGGATTCCTAAGTCTTATTTGATCTTCGAAACTTGGAAGCCTGTAGGACCTGGAAATGACTACGCCCAGAGGCTGCGCAGTGTAGTGGAAAGAGAACTGGCTTTGGAATCAGAAGTTCTGGTTTGGGGCTGGCGCTGCCCTCACTAGCTACGTGACCAGAAGCAGGTCTCTGCACTGTGCTGAGCGTGGGCTCCATGTTCTGTGCAATGAGACAAATCAGGTCCTCCATGATAAACTAGCAGGTTCATCTTTGTTGGTTACTTTTTCTGCACACCGTGTGCATCCCTCCCCAGCCTTCTCCTTATGTCTTTGTCACAATCTAAGGGCAATATTAGGGCAAGATAATGCTAAAAGGGATATTAATTTTTATCCAAATATAACATTAATCATTGCTATTAGCGGTTGAGCTATTGTGATATACAAGACACTCTAAGACACTCTGCTAAGGACACCAGGAACATTGTTGCATTGCTAAGGTTGCATGAATACAAAATTTTATGGCCAGATTCAACCCAACTTGAGTGCCAAGATTTTTTTTTTTTTTTTTGAGGAAAGGTTTTTAAAGGAATGAAATTGAGAAGGCAGGAAGAGGAAGAAGCAGCATTTATTTCTTTAGTTATTCATCTTGGTTGTCCCTCACATAGACCCTCCCCCTGCAAAACCCTGGGCACTGGCTCTGGGTCTCTAACTGGGGTCGATGGACTTTATATGGACCACACCTCCGAAACCATAGACTTAACTGCCTAAGCCACCAGGATGTGCCTGGTACTAAGATCTTAACCCTGTGCTGTTTCATTCCAGGTTTCTTCAATTCCTGTAGAGATGAGTGAGATGTGCTGGCTTATCTATTTCCATAAATAAACAAACACAATCAATTAAATGCTTTAAAATAGCCAAACACAGCAGCTGTGCACTCTCATATGTTAAAAGACATTTAAGGAAGAATTAAATAAGAATGAAAGGGAAAATACATAGGAATTTTACTAAGAGACAACACTGCTCACTGCATTGTTAAACTTCTTCAGCTTTTACAGAAAAGCCAGCCATCCCAACTCCTTTCCCCTCCCACACATCCATTCCTCCAGGAAAATGTTTCAAACAAACACCTGCTCTATGCTAAGTACCCAAGAAGTGCTCAGGTATTAGTGAATGGGGGTGTTTCTGTTCTCCAGTTATCACTCCAGGGGAGGATACCGGTGGGTATACAGTTAGACCGTGAAAGCCCTTGGAAAGGGGCATGGACATGGTACTAAGGGCAAATGGAAAACAAGCACATTTAGGGTGAGAGTCCCAGTGAAACCTTTGTAGAAAAGACGGCAGCCAAGTTGAGTGATGGTCAAGACGTTGGAAAGAGGTAGGGGCAAGGGCGTGACTGGGAGGAGCGACAGAGGTAGGTCATTTCAAGGTAGACATGTCTGTGATGACTGAAAGACAACAGAGGTGTGACCCACTCAGGGGACCAAAAGTTGCTTAGAATAGTTGGAGAATACGAACTCCAAAGATACGAAGGATAGAGCTTAAAGGAGAGCATATCATGCAAAGCTCTGTTTCATCTAAGGAGTTTGGACTGTATTGTAATCACACTAGGAATTAACTGAAGGGGTACACGATGGCTGTTGGGGGAGGTGTGTCACAATCCCCTGTGGGTGTGATAAAAATGATTATGGCCATGGTGTGGGGAATAGATTCATGAGGGACAGGGGAAGAGGCTAAGAGAAGATAGAGACTGCTTGGAGTTTTCTATCCAAAAGATGAAGGTGACTCAAACTGGGGAACCAGCAGAAGTGGTAATAGAAAGAAAAGGATGCTACAAAGACTGTGTGGTGAGGTTATATGATTTAGTAATTGAATAAGGATGGGATGAGGGCAGGCATGGTGTCAGAGATGCCAGTCTGTCCCAACCCCATCATCCCTGAGAATAAGGGCTGATCTATTCCAGGTTCTTTCCAGCTGAGATGGAATGGCTCTGTGTCCCCAAATTTCTGAGTTCATCATTCCATACTTTTCACATCCCTCATCTCATCTTTTGACCCATATATATATTTTTTATCTTTCAGTATATTAATTGGGGTAATAGAAACTGTTCTTTCAAGCCCAGAACTTTGAGTGACATACAATAGAAGTTTATTTCTCGCTGATCTAAGTGTCTTCCCCAGTCAGGGGCTTCCTTCCACAGTTTAGAAAGTTGACCTCCTTCTCTTGGATGGCCTTGTCATTCCCTAGGGTCTTAAAGTTGGCAACACTCAGCTAGCAGAAGAGGCAAATGAGAGTGGAGAAAGGAGCTTTGATGCTTTAAAACCCCACTTACACACTAATCAGTGAGAATTTGTGCACGGCCATCTCTGTCACATGCAGCAAGCCTGCACATCAACATTTTTTCCATGTCTCCATTTAGCTACTTTACTAGTTGACGGATGCTGATCATGGGAATGACACAAACACGTCCATTCCTTTGCTTTAGACATTGATGGATATGATGACACTTCTCTAGTGCACACACAGCAGAGAAAGGACAATCCATAAGCCATCCATCACAGGAAATGGCCATTGAGCTGTCTTCTAGCAAAGGGTACCTGAGAGCCAGGAGATCTGAGTTCAAGTTCTGGCTACTTCAATCACTGAAGTCACACTCTCATGGGATCCCGACTTTCTTATCAATAAAATGAATGAACCAGGTTATACCAGTTTTCTCTAAATAAGTTCTGTTGGATGTTCATTCTATGAGATGCTCTTAGAAGAACTTTCCTCTGGTCAAGTAAGTTTGGGAAATACCATGACCCTTCAACATTCCTTTCAGGATAGTTAAGACTCAGAGGCATATTGAAGGCTGGGAAATCTTATGCTAAAGAATTTGTAACCTTCACAGGAAGAATTTAAATATTCAAGTATTCATCTATGTAACTGTTTTACCACTACTCAATGGGCCAATGATACAGAGCAACTTGGATTCAAAAGAGTAGAGTAGATTCTTTCAGTAACAGATTCAGAATAAAAAGAGGGAGAAGCTAAGGACTAGGGTGGGAGAAGCAGATGTCTTTCATGCACTGAGGATCTGAGGAAGCTGACTTTGCACCATGCCAAAATGTCCCTCTTCTATCATCACGGGTGTCTTACAAAGTTCTGGGGACCAATCCATGAACAGTTGAGCATCTGAATGGAAGTATGTTCGCTTGAGCCCCGCTCTATTCCACGTGAACCCGTCTCCTGTAGACCAGCCACTGGTGAAAGGTCTAAACACTCAAAAGCCCCACAGAACAAAACCAGACTTTGTCACCTTGTGAGGCATTGTTGATAATGAAGGGAAATTTGCATCCTAATTAAGGTGGGGCAGGAAGAGTCAGTGGAAATTTCCTTCTCTGTCAGGGTGGTTGTGGAGATCCTGCCCCTATTACGTTTCTTTAACCACAAGAGATTGTAGTTGATGAAGTTGATAGCCCTTCCCAGCTGTAGAACCAGTCCCAGAAAGCTGAGCATTTCCCTCTTAAGCACTCACCTCTTTTTCTAAGCCTGAAGGATTTCTTCAGCCAAAGCTGCTTCTGCAGCAGGTAGACCCATCCCAGAAATGTGGAAGAGGTGTCTCCTCTAACCAGTGCCCACACAGGAGAGGTTGTGAGCTGGTGGCCACACGGCTTAGTTTCTCTTAACAATTTTGAGGCCTATTCTACAGTCTTCTCAGAACTTCTCTGGTGGGCTTGAGCTCCAGGGGCCCACATCGGCATGTTTTATTATACTTCTTATTGGCTTTTCTTTCTTCTGTGTCTTACTTTCTCTATTTATTCATTTGTTCTTCTTGATATCACCATCCAAAAAACTACCTGAATCTAAGTCCTAATCTCAGAATTTGCTTTGGGGAATTCCATACTAAGACAAATATTTTTCTAGGTGATGCTTAAATCAACATGCATTTATTTGGCCACTCAGAATGGTCAATCCCTGAGCCAGGCCCCACTTTACCAGAAGTAGAGAGCAGAGAAGAATTTGATCACATTCTGACTTTAGCATTTCCTCTAATTACCTGAGGCTAAAAATAGTCTGTACTATCCTGAACTATTTTCTTACAGAAGCCCAGTACGGTTGGGAATTGTGAGTTGGTTTCTGGAACATTTTAATAACTGTAAAACAAGAATGGACATATTTTATATAAATTAAACATAGTATAATTATCTTTTACTTTATATGTAACAGAGTGAGAATATAATTCACATTGCATACAATTTACTTATTTAAAGCAGAGTGATTTTAGTATATGCATTAAGTGTATAACCATAACCACAAACAATTTTAGAACACTGCTATTACTTCTACAAAATCCTCAGACTTACTGGCGATCTTTCCATTGTCCCCCAACCCCTTAACCCCTAGGCAATCACAGAACTACTTTCTGTCTTTATAGATTTTCCAGAACTGGACAGTTCATATAAATGGAACTATGTGTTCTTTTGTGACCTTTTTCACTTAACATGCATTTGTGCTATAACCATATTGTAACACCTGTAGTACTTCATTCTTATTTGTGGCAAAATAGTATCCCATTGTATTAGTATACCAGTTTCATTCATCAGTTTATGGGCATTTGGATTATTTCCACTTTTTGACTAATATGAATATTGTTTCCATGAAAATTTAAGCACAAGTTATCATGTGGTCATATAACTAGGAGCTGAAGTGCTAGGCAATATGTCAACTTTGTTTAACATTTTTAGACTATTTTTCAAGTGCCTACAGCAAGTTACATTCCCACGAGTATTGTATGAGCATTCCAATTTCATGAACTCTTTGGGGTTTATTTTCTGTCTTTTTTATTACAGGCATTCTAGTGTGTGCGATGTGTATCTCGTTGGAGCTTAAATTTCCATTTCCCAAAGACAAAAGATGTCAAGCATCTTTTCACATGTTTATTGACCATTTCTTAACAAAAATGTATATTCAGATCCTTTGCCCACTTGTATTTTTCCTGTTATTCAGTTGTAAGAGCTCTGTGTCTTATTATGTGTATATATATATATATATATATATATATAATATGATTTGCAAATATTTTATCCTATTCTGTAGATTATCTTTTAACTTTCTTATTGGTGTTCTTTGTAGTTTAAAAACTTTTAATTTTGATGAAGTCCAATTTATTCATTTGTTGCTTGGGCTTTTAGTGTTACATCTAAGTCACAATTGCCTGATCTAAGGTCATAAAAATATATGCTTATGATTTTTTGAAGTGTTTTCTAATTTTAGTTCTTATATTTAGGCTATACATATAACACACATATACATAGAGACACACACACACACACACACACACACACACACACACACAGTGTGAGGTAGAAGTTCAACACAATTGTTCCCCTAGCACCATTTGTTGAAAAGACTGTTCTTTCCTCTATTCAATTGTCTTGTTACCCACAATGAAAATCAATTTACTAAGAAAAGTGAGAGTAAACTATGGAGTCTCAATTCTGCTCTCTTGATCTATTAGTCCTTATGATAATATCACACTGCCTGAATTATTGTAACTTTGTAGGAAGTTTTAAAATCAGAAAATATAAGTCTTCCAGTCTTCTTTTTCAAGATTGTTGTGGCTATTTGAAGTTCCTTAAATGTCCATATAAATTTTAGGATCAGTTTGTCAATTTCTACAAAGAAACTAGTTTAGATTGGATAAGGACTGTATTTAAGCTATAGATCAATTTAAGGAGTACATTAGTTCCCCCTTATCCACAATTTCACTTTCTTAAATTTTACTGTGCATGGTTTCAGCTACCTGCAGTCATCTGCAATCCCAAAATATTACATACAATAAGATAGTTGGAAAAAAAGAAGAAACACTGACAGAAACCATATTCACATACTTGTTATACAGAAAATTATTAAAATTATTCTATTTTATTAATTTCACTGTCTTTAATTTATAAATTAAACTTTATATAAGGAGATATATAGGCAAAATATAGTATATACAGGGCTCAGGACTAGACATGATTTCAGGCATCTACTGGGGGTCTTGGAAAATAGCCAAAAAGATAAGTGGGGACTGCTATATTACTGTTTTAATGATATATTAAGTCTTCCAATGCACACACATAGGATTCTTTTTTAATATGGTTTTTAATTTCTTTCAGTAGTATTTTGTATTTTTTGGAGTGTTAGTTTTGAACTTCTTTGTGAAAGTTATTCCTAAGTAATTAATTTTTGATGCTCTTGTAAATCTAATTGTTTCTTAAACTGAATGTCTTGAAGTATAACTACTGGGTAGAAATGCATTATATGTATATGTTCTAGATCAGTTTCATTTGCCTACAACCTGACAACTCATTTATTAGTTTTAATAGTTTTTGGTAAATTCTTTGGGGTTCTCTCTGTATATATATGATCATGTCATTTGTAAACAGTTTTGCTTTTTCCTCCACAGTCTGCTGTCTTGTTTCATACCCTGGAACCTGCAGTAAATGTTGACTAGAAGTGGTAAGCATAGTCGTAATTGTCTTGTTCCTGGTCTCAGGGAGCAGCTGCTCTGATTTTCCCCTTTTAGGATGATGAAACATGGACCAAAAATGTCACTCAACCTGAGTGAATGGGAAATGTCAGACATGCCTTTGTTTAATGTAGAAGGATTCAAGGACTTCGATTGGTATGTTAGATTTTTCATTTAACACTTACTCAACCTGAAAAGATCTAGAAAACATACCCGTCACTAGCACTGTGAGAAATAAACTTGTGAGTAGATAGATCCCTGGCACCTTGGAGAGTTCTGTGATCACTCTTTGTAGTTTGACTTTAAGATAACTGTGGTCACTGGACGGAGAACCTAAATGGAATGGGAGTAACTGGAGTCTGGGGTGGCCGAGACCAAGTGGCTGCACTCATTTGCCAAAGACAAGGTGGGTGTGGTACCATACGGACAGCAGAGTTGAGTAGGACAACAATTCTACAAGTCAGCAAGTCTGACTTGTACAGAATGATGGTATTGTCTGCTTAATTATGGTGTTCCTATACGTGAAAGAGAGAGGAGGCTGGCTATATTCTTAATCTACATAAGCAGGAAAACTCTAAGTCAAATCAACAAAAAAGTTCAAGTTGGTGTACAGAGTCATGTCAATTCCCATCCTTGAGTCAGTTTAAAAACCTAGAGCCCCTTGAACGAGGTTATGCTTCCTGGAGATAAGACCTCAGTATATTACCAAAAATGTATATTGTTAATCTTTCCCTAAGCCTTCCCCAAAGGGACCTTTTATTAGAGTAACTTAACTATGTAATGGCGGAAAAGAAATAATCAGACCTTTCAGGGACAACAACTGGACACTGATTCCAAACTGATACCAATTTTCATGGACTCAGCGTCATTATGGTTCAACAGTCAGAAGAGGGGCTTATGGAAGTCAGGTGATCAGTGAAGTTTTAGCTCAGGTCTATCTGACAGTGGTGCCGATGGGTCCTTGATCCCATCCTCTGTTTATTTACCCAGTTTGAGAAAGTATAATTGAAATAGATATACTTAACCGCTGGTACTATCCTTATATTGGTTCTCTTTAGTTCTGGGTTTTTCCACAGGTTTTTTTTTTTTTCCCCCAGATTGAAGATATTCCTTTCTGTCCCTATTTGTTGTTTTTATCTTGAAGCTTATCTTGTTAAAGATGGTCATATATCTTTAACACTTATTAATATGTGTTGAATTTTGGATGTTGAACTAATTTTGTCTTCTATGATAAAACATACTTGGTTATGATGGTAATCTTTTATAAATCTTGATTATGATTGATAATATTTTGTGTTCAAATTGGTTTCCTAATATTTTATTTTGTGTCTATATTCATAAGAAATAATGATTTATACAGTTTTCTTGTGATGTCTTCGTCTGTTTTTGGCATCAGGATAATATCGATCTCATAAAGTTAGTTGAGAAATGTCCCTCCCTTTATTTTTTGGAAAATTTTGTGAAAAATTTTGAGGAAAATTTGCTGAATCATTTAAAAAGCTTTGTCAGAATTCAGCAGTGACGTCATCTGGTACATGACTTTTCTTTGTCTAGTCTCTCAAAACGAATGCTAATTAATTTTCGGTTATAAATCTATTCAGATTTTCTATTGCCTCAAGAAGCTCTTTTATAGTTGTCTTTCTAGGAATTTGTCCTTTTCATCTAGGTTATGAAATTGTTCATATATAATTGTTATTGGCTTAGCTTTATAATCTTTGCATTTCGGGTAGGTTGATAGTTCTATTCCTTTCACATGCTGGTCTGAGTAATGTGAGTCTTCACTCTTTTTTTTTTTTTTTTTTTTTTTTTTTTTTTTTTTTTTTTTTTTTTTTTTTTTTTTTTTTTTTTTTTTTTTTTTTTTTTTTTTTTTTTTTTTTTTTTTTTTTTTTTTTTTTTTTTTTTTTTTTTTT
>RJWH01001253.1:0-48700 GCA_004363575.1 Solenodon paradoxus | reverse complement strand
GATATACAGATAACACATTTTATACACACCATAAATAATGATGGAATGTTACATATATTCTAAAGAAAAGAGTGTGCAGGGCTGGTGCAAGGATAAATAGAAACTTCAAGGAAGGACTCCCTAGGATTTAAGCAGTGACATTTAAATTGGGACCTAAAGAATTAGACACCAGTCATCTGAAGAGGAGCACAAAGGGCATTTCAGGCAGAAGTAAAACAAGCACAGAAACTTCAAAAGAAAAAGAGCGTCATGCTATAGAAACTCCTCATGGCATGACAGGAGAAAGCAGGAACAAGAAGGTGAGGAGAATATTCTCAGGTGCATTTCTGATCATCCTTATTTAACACATGAGGCTGAGAGCAATTCTTCAGGTGTACAGAGGTGATCTGTGACAGACCTGGGCATGGAGTCCTGGTCTAAGTGGAAACCCCTAGTCTGCTCTGCTCTACTAAGAACAGGGAGATGAGGGAAAAGATGGACTAAGGGTGCAGAAGTCACTGTGCCTGCATCCCTGAATGCTGCGATGATGCTGCCTGTGGGGTTATTACATTACTTCTCATCAAGCCAGCTGTCCATATGAGTAGTGACAAAGTTCCAGTACAATGAAGATGAGAGAAAGTAATGACCAAAGCAGAAATCAGCATTAAAAAAACACAAAACCACAAAGTTGCTACCAAATGTCAAAGGCAGACATCATGTGTTGAGAAAAACACTGATTCATCTTCAACTTCAGTGCAGGCTGGAAACTGGGGGGAAACTTTGAGTTACTAAATTTATCATTGGCTTGTAAAACAAACAAAATGATGTAAATATAGGTGCTGCTTTCTGCATTCCTTGCAATTTTGTCTTGACTGAAGTAAAATTATTTTTTTTTAAAGGAAAGGTGCAAGCAGGCAGTATGAGAGAAGAAAAAGATGCATTTCATTTTTAATTGTTATTTAGTTGTTCCCACTGGTTGTTCCCCCCACATACCGGGGACTTGAAAGCAGGGGTATGTGGTCTGCGCTCCTCTGGAGATGACTGATCTATTTTGACCTAACTGCTACTCTGTCAGGGTGCACTGAAGTAAAATTATTTTAATTCTAAGATATAGCAGATGCTTCTGAGATTAGAGATTGCACAAACTAGAAAAGAAGGCCATGACAGGAGAGGAGCGTGGTGTTATCCCCTGACATGCTGGGGCCACTGGGATGGGATGCTGGCATTCACTTACTCGCCAACACTTGAGAGACAGAGAAAACCAGTTGTGATAAGGGTCATGTTGCTGACAATCTCAACCTAACCAACCACTAATTCAGGACATAAGAAGCCCAAGAGGCCTGACTTACGGACTTAAAGAGATGCTGTATTACTGTAGAAAGAAGGTCGATTGGGCTGAACACCAAGCCCGCAGCCTCAATGTGAGAACCAATTACAGAGAAGGCTAAATGTACAGCCCTCTTCAAATCTCATATACTAAAGTTAGGGCCTTGATAGGGAAAGAATTAGAGTACATGGCAACATACATATGTATATTTCTTTGGAGCTTTTCAAATCTGGGTTACCCTATATTATAAAAATGTTCAGTAGGATCATTTCATGGTTCAACCGAACCATTTAATGGGTCATCCTTTTCTATGTTCTAGGTGTAACCTAACTACACAGTACTGCATGGCTTCAGAGAACAGTAGAAACATATTTAGGTTACCTGTGGATTAAGTCATGGTTTCTTACTTAGCATCACAGGACAGGAACTGTCCCAGCTTGCTTTGTCAGTACAGGAAGCATTCAATAAACATTTGGTGAAATAAATCCAGGTCAGAGTATGTCTCTAGTGCTTGAGAACAAAAATAAATAAGACACAGACTGTCCTGGAGGAGTTCAGAATTTGACAGAAAAATCAGAGAAGCTAACAAAGAGAGATAATAAAATATAATATAAGCAAGTGTTATGGGAACCCAGTAAAGGGTAGGATTAATTGGTAGGTGGGATCAGGGGAGGGTTCTTAGAAATGGTGACATCTTGGGTGCACCCTGGTGGCCTAGTGGATAAGGCCACTGAACATAGTTCACATACATACCAAGGGTCCAGATTCGAGACCCAGGGCTCATATACTTATGGAACTGTTTGTAATTTGGTTTGGATGAAGCATGAAGACACTGAAGAACTGGGTTAAAAAATTAGATCTGGAAAAGCAGGTTGAGGTTGGGTTGTGAAAGCATCATAAATCATACAAAAAGGTTTGGATTTCATTTTCCGCACCAAAAATTCAGTTTTTAAAGTTGCATATTGCCTAAAGGAATGGGGTCTCCAACATTTGTTCCTGGGCCTGTGCATTCTAAAGGATGTTAATAGAGATTATACCAAAATGCTCATTATTTTTTCAAGCAAAAGTTCAGGAGGAATAAGGTGAATAAGCAGGAAGACAGGGAGCAAAAGAGGAGAAAGCATTTATTTTAATTAGTTCATCTTGATTGTTCCTCCCAGGCCCCAGGTCACAAACCCAGGTTCTTGGGATATATGTGGACTATGACAGCCTGAGGCTATGGCATTAACCACTAAACTACGAGGGCATGCCCTATTCAGTTTTTAGTTGAAGGTGGAAAGCTATGACTGCTGCAGATAGAATGGACCCCAGTTATGAAACATTCGTAGGGATTATCTTGAAATGGGTACAGTTCATTCACTTTTGAAACAAAGTTAAATTGCATACCTGAACCCAACAGTCCGGTCTCTTCCTCAAATGAATTTTACTATCCAGTCCTTTAGCAAGATGAGACTGACCTGTGATTAACTGTAACAAGAAATGGAATGATGCAACATTGGTCTCCTTATCTGAATAGCTGCTTTGTCTTTATCTTAAAGGCAGTGTGAGTGTTGTAATTGAGTATGTGTCCTTATTTGTCATATATGTCAGGAAACATAGATCCAAATTGTGGGCTGTCCCAAGAAGGGTGACCAGGACGTGCGTTCTTGGGTAATAATGCTACAAGGCCTTCATCTACTTATTTGGTCCTATTGCAATTTGCAACCTCTCTCCAACCCTTTCAGGGAAAAGCTGAGAATGAGAGACATAATGAACATATATCACTTAGCACAGTGCCTGGCACACAGGACCAACCATATAAGGACATGTTTTTAATAATTGTGTTTGTATCAATTCAGCTGACTCCACTGTACAGAGCCTTACGTTGACATATAAGGAAAAGCAGCATATATGACCAACAAAACTGATTTTCAAGATCTCAAGTTCCATTAAATATACACTTAAATGGACACGTAGGAGTTCTACAATTACCACTGCAAGTCTATAAGCTTTCTTCTGTGAAACAGACAGTCAATAAGTCAAAGAAATGGAGCTTTTCATTTGATCACTATGGGACTCAGAATCCTCATCTAAAAAATGGGAGTGATAACGTAACCTATGTTTACAGTCATTGCTTTTATGCATGTGATATGCTAAGAAGAGTTAGTGCCTGACACATAAGTACTCAGAATATATGATTGGTGTAAATTATCTTTTTATGTGCACATTCCCAGGTTGTGCCGTCATCAGAGACTCTTTAAGTGTTCAGAAAAGGGAAATCCATTCCAGCTGTAGTCACCCAGGAAGGCTCCCCAAGGAGGTGGGATTTGAACAAGATTTTGGAAGAAGGTAGTTAATTCCATTTGGCAGAGAGAGGCAGGGGAGTTGATCTTTCTGGGAACCCAATAATAAAGTCAGAGAGGAGGGGATATTTCATCAGGATATCTCAGGAGAGCAGGTCAAGAGGGGACCTGGGTAGCAAAGGTTCCTTGCGTCCCTGTCGCCCACGGGTCAGCCCTAATGCCCTGCCTCACAACAGGGACTCTCCAGCCATCCTGTGGAAGCAAATCCAACACTATTTTAAGAGACAGTCTGAGCATTCTTTTGAATTGTTTGCCTACCTTACAGCAAACAGGAAAATGACCTCAGGGTGTGATGATGATAGGAAGCTATAGAAACCCTATCCATTCTCACTACATTCTTTAAAAAAATCCAGCATTCTATTTTGGGTACTGAATGCTTTGGAAGAAAAGTGCAGGAATTTGGAATGAGAAGGTGGCAGCAGAATTCCCATCTGTGCACACCCAGGAAGGGCATTATTACGGAATGTGAGAGAGAAGCTGGGTGAGCTCCTGCAGTGATGGCTGGATCCCATCCAGCATGCCTCAGCCAAAATGACTGCAGCAAGTTCAGAAAAAAGGGTTCCCAATTTCCTCTGTCACATTTGTTTGTGTAAGGAGAAAATGCATTTTTAAAATGTTCTATAGCCTCGTATTGCTAGACTCCTTAAAATATGGAGGGAGATAAAACTCAACCAGATCCAAGATGTTAATTTATAAAGTGAAGCACAATCCTTTTACTCAGAATACCAAATCTACACTCCAGAGTGAAATGGGATTATTACAGTGGATGCAAGTGTGGATTAATGTGTATATGACTATAACCTAATGCCTACTGGTGACAAGCCTGAAGAGCAGCAGGATGGAGATACCAGGCCAGCTCCAAGAATAGTTATTTGTTTATATCCTGACAACACCAAAATGATTTGAGCTTTCTGAAATTCAAGTTGAGAAGTCAGACTATTCAAATTACCCCTGCTGGGCACCACGTGCATCACCTTTCTCAAAGCAAGTGATACATTCTGTAGAGGGAGAGAGGTGGTTTGTTTTTGTTTTACTTAAAATTATTTCCTTCCTTTACATTTTCCTTGTGACACTGTTGAGTGGGGGGAGGGACTGGCAATTCATCTGAGTCAGACCTACACTGGCCATTTCTGTCACTGTCTGAGACACGACAGAGAAACAGCTTTCACAAAGGGAACTTTTCTAAATTAAAATTGTTATTAAAGTATAAGCACAGATAAGTGTACAAATCATGGGGACTCAGCTGGATATATTTTTATAGTATCAATATATCCAGGTATCCAGCATCTACATCAAGAAACAACAGAATATTACTGGGGTCACAGATGCTCCCTAGTAGTTACTCTGTAAATGTGAGGGTCACTATTCAGGAATTCTAATGCCATAGCTGACTTCTGTCTGCTTTTGAGCTTGTATAATGGGGATTATACATCATTTACTTTTTTGTGTCTAACTTGTTTCCGTCAACATTATATTGTGAGATTCATTCACAACTTTTATTCATTCATACTAATAGTTGTATAGGATTTATTTAAGATGTCAGGACTGACCCATTCTATACTTAACAGACATTTGACTTATTTCCAGTTTGGGATTAATCCAAATAATGCTTGTGAACATTCTTTGTACATGTGTTGCATATGCTGGGATTACACTAGGAGTTGGATGACATTTGTGAATGCTTTTCACCAGAGACTATTAAAATAGGCCCTGGAATAAAAGCATGGAAAAACCCAGTCCTTGCTCGCTAGGACCTCACAAGCCAGTGAAGAACAAAGGGGGGAATGGTGCACACTCTTAGTGGGGGGTCATGTGTGAGAACATCCTGGGCTGGAGGGTTAGACAGGGGAGGTCTTGCCTCCCAGTGGAGGTGACACGGGAATCGATTTCTGAAGGATGAGGAGGGAGTGATGGGGAGATAAGTGGAGAAGAAGAGGGAACAGCAGAGACAAGTGAGGAGATCTTATACTGGAGTAATAGAGGAAGATGAGGAATGTGCCTTAATGGTGAGGGCGGAGTTGGGGGCACTCACGTCATGAAAGGCCTTGCTTGCCATCTAAGGGATCCATACATTATCTTGATTGTGATGGGAAGTCACAGAAGACTGTAGGGCCATGGAGTGACAAGGTCAGTTTCTTCAGGCAGCTATATGGAGACGAGACTAGAGAAGGAAATCCTAGAAGTTGGAAAGTGACTAGAGAGAATACTTTTTCTGGGAAGGGGAAAGGAAAGGGTACCTGGCATCTCAGCAGATGGAGGCTAGGTGATTCTTTCAAGAAAGTCTGGTTTGGGCCCAATATCCAGGCCAAGAATTTGACAGCATCTAACGGAATTCAGAGAGTCTGTGTGGGGAAAGGGCAGGTAGGTGCCTGTGGGAGGGGGGTCCTCGTTTCAGTGTGCAGAAATGTGGTAATTGATGCAGAAAGCATTGGGGACTAGCAGGACACCTGCTGACATCTATTGATACAGGCGAGGAGCCCTCAGCTTGACAGCGGAAAAGCAAGGCATATGCATGAGGAATTGAAGCCAAAAGTAAATGAACCACAATATGGGTCTGGAAGAGGGGTGCCAAGAGCTCATTGCTCTTTGTCTCCTCTGGAGACCAGGATGGAAGACTGGTAGCGACCAGCAAGTTCTAATCCCACCCAGAGTCCTGCTAGACTCAAAATTCTAGAAAAGTCTTTCAGCCTCTTGTTATAACTTACTGAAATCACAAATTCAGTAGTGATATTTATGTAAATTTACCTAATACTGTGGCCTGGTTGGAGCCCAGGAATGCTTGTCAGAATGCTTGCATTAACTCTTTGCCTTATTCCTTTAAAATAATCTTCTGGCACCATTAGCATGGATCCCTAGAGATTAATAGAGAAAAAAATGTTAGAAATTACTCTGTTATAGATAGTCCATTATTTTCTAGGGGTAGGAAGTGATGTTATTGAAACACACTTGAGATCAGTGTGTATGAGTATATGAATGTGTGTGCTTATGCATCCCATACTAAGGAATAAAAGGGTTTTAAACCTATTTGATGATGTGAGAAACTTTTTAAAAAATGCATATTCCAAACATCAAGAACATCTGGGGCAGAACCACAGAATTGTATTTTAATGTGCTTCTCAGATGATTTGGAAAATGTGTTTTCTGGTTTCTATTTTTCTGATATTCTCTATGATTCTAATAACCGTCCCTTTGTATGTTTTCTTGTTTTCAACTACAGTTTGCTTCTGTTTAGTGCCTGTTCTTCATAGGATGAATCTCGCAGTAGAATTATACATCGTGTGCTGCTTCAATTTGAGAGTCCATGACCTTTCTTACTTCTGGGAAATTCGTTATCATTTTTACTTAAAATCTTGCCCCCTCTCCATTTTCTTCTTCTGAAATTGCCAGTAGACCTAAATTGAAACCTCTAGTTTAATTCTTCATCTACCCTAACTTTCCTCTTACATTTTATATATCTTTCTCTCTACAATATTCTGAGTGATATTCTCAGATATAGCTCTTTTATCATCCATTCCTCTTTAACCGGCCCAACTGCTCTGAAAACTGGCCCTTGTGTTTAATTTTATCCATAATGTTTAATTTTGAATTTTTCTATTGAATTGTTTTTAATACCGTTCTTTCACAAAGGTTTTTAATTTCTGCCTTTGCCTCTTTTATAACTGCAAATATACTTAATTTACAGATAGCTTTAGATTGTTAAATTATCTCAGGTTCTTAAGGTGCTACTCCTCCCTATGTTTCGCTCACTCTCCCATATTGTGAGAAACACCTCCGTGTTTGATTTTTAACTTTTTAATTGTGAGCATATATTCCACCAGGATCTGTTTTCTCTATGGAATTCCGTGTACTTTATGATGTGTTCTTCTACAGAGAAGTCTTACATTTGATTCTTCTGGGAACTCCAAGATTTTCACTAGTCTGGAGTATTTATAGAATCTACATTAATAACTCCATTTGGGATTTCTGTGTTTTAAAAAGTCTAAAACTTGGATTCTATACCTATGCATGACACAGATTTTTAAATTTCCATCGATTGTGAAGAACTTTCTCCTTCTAGCTATCTAATCAGGGAGAGTTTTGCCAGTTGCTTTTGTAGGAAATGAAATCACCTTATATATTAGGAATAGTTCTGCCTCAGTCCTAGCTGTATGTGTGAATGTCAGCTCCAATTCCTCACCATAAACAGGCCCAGGGTCAGGCATTTATTCTAGATGTTTAAAAACTTCAACTCCTAACGATTGGATCCCAGAGCCACGCCTGCCATCCTCTGTTCTGGCATGAGCTTGTGCATTTACCGCATGGTTATAAGGTTCCTCTTTAGTTTTGGCACATTGGTATGCCCTCCCAGCCTCCCTTTACTGTGCATATAAAAGGTTTGTTATCCAGAACTCTATGTGCCTATGGTTGGCACATAGAAGACTGTTCAGTTAAACAGATGGAACTAGTAATAGTCAGTGTTGGAGGTTAGCAATTTAGTGCACTAGAAAACATATGACCTTTGAGAATGAAACTAAACTTTGGGTTCTGACTTTCTAAGCTGTGCTAACTGAATACCTCCAAGTTTTCTTTTTTCTTATTAATAAAATAAGGATAAATATTAGTACTGACCTATTGATCTTTCTTATATGTTCTTTATTGCCCTATATTCTCTCCTGTTTAAATTCAAGTATTTTCTCCATTTCCATTCCTACAAAAGCTGGAGAAAACAAAAAGTTTCTTGCAGGCAGGTACCATATCTTATTTAAGATACTCGGTTACAAAACAATTAATGAAGTAGTAGTAGATTGAGTGGCTTTTTACATGCCAGTGGACTGAGAAAAAAACTGGTTAAGAACAGACCTGCAATTGGAAAGAAGTGCTGAATTCCACTGAAGAAATTTACAAGGGTGGGGTGAGGGGTGGATTACAGCTCCGTGGTGTCCCATTGCTCACTGTTCTCATCTCACTCGCTCCTGAGAGTACAAATGAGGGAAACCATATATTGGTTTAGAGGTTCTGCTTGGATAAAGTTTAAAAGCCAATAAATCTGTCAGAGTCGATCTCAGGCTGAGCCAAGGTGAACAACAGCCTCACGGTAATTCTTCCAGAGCCTCAGGGTATCAGGCAGCACAAGCCAAGAGGTCAGTGGATGCCTGCTCATTCTACACAGAGCAGAGACATCCCCTCATGGGAACATGAGGAGTGTTTTCAAAATGTGTGTGCCGCGTGGAAATGTCCTTGTCAGACAGTGGAGCAGACTTTTCTTCTCTCATCAGAGACACGGTGGAAGCACATCGAAATAATGGGTCTTCTTGGTGCTTCTGGTGTTTTGTAGACTCCGATTGAAAGTTACTACTAATTGGAATTTCACTAATTGGAAGGCAATTTGGTGATATCAGTCAAAAAGTTCAGTTTCATGCTTTAATTCAACTAGCCACTTCTAGAAATGGATGTCATTTACGAAAAACTACAGGGTTGTCTGTAGCAGCTTAATTTATTTTTTACAGGCTGACTTTTAATATTGAAAAAGTTGGAAGAGATTAAAATTCTCATTAATTGGGAAAGATAAATTAATATCCACCATATAATGAAATTCGGTCAGCACTAAAATGTGCGGTAGATGTATAATAGGGTGGAAAGGTGTTCAGATATGTTGATAGAGGCTAAGAGCATGCACTTTGAGGTCAAATGCCTCTGCTAGCCGTGTGACATTGGGCAAAGAGCATTCCATCTGTGTCTGTTCGCTCATATGTAAAATGAGGATAAAGGTGATAATTGACTCACAAGGTTATCTAGTGTTCATCCAAATAAGTTAATATTTCTTATAACAAATTCTGACTCAGTCATAAAGTACTTAACTACTGCATGAGTTGTTATGTAACACTGGCCATCGTTCCTAATAATGAAAAACAGTAAGCTAATATGAATTGCTTATGTCTAGGGGCTGCACTTGTGGGATCTGAGGTGAAAAGAAAATTTCAGTTTTTGTTTTATATCCTTTGGTTACAATGAACATAATACTTTTGTTAAAAATAATAATTAAAATCTTTACTCAACAATATACCAGAGAAGAAGGTAGTTGTTCTGAAAGTTTGACTGGTAATAGGCACTTTAAAAAATCACAGTTACTGATGGCTATATATTTAGTGCATTAGGAACTGATAAGTCAGCAATTCCTTACATTTAACCCCTTATAACGTTAATGCATTTGACACTAAAATGTTCTCATATTCGAGTTCACGTAATTCAACTAATTATTATGAGTTTACTTGATCCCTGTGAATTTTGGCTTTTTTTTCCCCCGCTCATGGAAAAGATGAATAGGTAACAAAATCAAAATTTAGTGTATTAAGGGCTTAAGATCAGATGGTTCCTAAGTAACACAAATGGATAAAAAGTCAGGTTTCCCAAGATAAATCTCTTTCCTCAAAACCACAATTGCTCTGGGCCACTAAAATGCTAACGAAGTAGATTATATGCTTGTGAAAAGGGTAGAATTATTAAAGTATCTTGTTTGGTAAAAAGATGGGTTTGTAGTTAGATCAACAAGAGAGAATAGCCAAAAGTCAGTTTTCAATTTATAAAGAAAGTTGTAAGTCTTCCAAGGTAACCAATGACTAGCAGAACTAAGTTCAGGTTCTATTCATAGCACCCTCAGGCAGGATCATGCTGATTATATCACTGCCTTATGCAGAATCTTATCAAATTGGTGGAACCAATAGTGTAATTAAAAATAGTTGCTATGGGATGTAGCTGAGGTCACAATAACAACAAAACAATTTAAAACAGTATGCCAAATGGCCTGTTGCCTGTGTGATCTTTTGCAAGTTGCCTCTCTTTGTTTTTCTCATCTGTATAAGCAGAGAATATGGACCATCTATCCATCTATAAATCTATTCATTCATCAAATAAGCATTGAGTGTTTTCTGACTGCCAGACACTGATATTATTGAATGAAGTGGAGAAGTCCAGTGTTCTTCAGAAGTTTATATTCTGGGGGCTGGGGGTACTAGATAATTAAGAAATAAGTGATATTATAAATGTCATCCATAAAATTAAAATAGGCAGGTATGAAAATGAAAATGAGTAGATGCTCTTGGGTGGGTACCTAGAGAAGGAGGACTCCCTGAGGAGATGACATTTTAGGTGAGATTATGAGAAAGAATGTGTTCTGTTTGAGAGAAAAGCTCATTCTGGGCAGAGGAAGCATTAATTCAGAGACTCTGGGGGAGGCAATGAATTTAGTGTTGTGAGGCACCCGATGAAAGTGGGTAGGTAAGGGCTAGACCATGCCCGATTCTGTAAGTTAAGAAACAGAATGACGGACTTTTGGAAGAACTTAAGCAATGGCATGCGGTCAATTATACTTTTTGAAGTTTACTATGGTTCCTACGTGCAAGATTAGAAGCAGGTGAGAACCAGGAGAGAAATTTCAGAAGCCCAGAAGAAAGATGTATTTCTTTGTCTAAAGTAATAACAGAAATGCAGAGAACTAGACACATTAAAGATATTTGTTGGAGTACAATCAATAGTGTTAGTAGATAAATGGCTTGTGTGGGTTCAGTGAAAGAGATGATTCAAGGTAATTGTCAGCTTGTTGGCTTAAGCAAGGGTCTAGATGTTGGTGCCATAAATCACTAATGAGAAGAAAGGGATTCAAGGGGTAATTATGTAGAGAGTGTGCAGACTGGAGGAACTTATGAGATCTATACTGGTCGTGCTAAGCCTGAGATGTCTATAAGAGATATGTGTGAGGATGTCAAGTAGACAGCTAGAGTCAGGACTCCTGGGGACACAACAGAGTTAAAGTTCTGGGAGTCATCAGCATATAAATATGGACTAGATGAAATCATCTCAGGAGACAAGGTAGAAGAGAAGGTGAGGATAGGATCTTCAAATACTCTTACATCATAGATCAAGTTGAAGAGATAGACCTAACAAAGGAGAATAGTACAGAGTGACCACTGTGACTGGAGAGAAAAGAGAAGCTAGAAGAATGGAGTACCCAGGAAAGCTTCAGAAAACAGAGCATCCATAGTATCCAGTGCAGCTAGGAGGTGTCCCAAGATAAAAACAGATTATCAAGTGTTTGATTCTACATAAAGGAGATATATCTACAGCTACCACGTTTTAATAGCACTTGAGACTGGGGTTTGCCAGGAGGTCTAGAGCATTAAATAGGGCTTTTGAGCATGACTGTTCCAACATGTACAAAATCTAAAGCATCCTCATCAAAAGGGGAAATAAGCCTGTGGTTTTAGTGAGTCATCGAAACAAAAAAGACTAATATACTTTAAGATAATATTTATCTTGACATTAAGATAACATTTATCTTAATGAGTAGAATGGATCTATATGCAACAATTATACATTAGAAAGAAATAAGGAGTAAATGGAAGTTGGCACCAGTGCAGAAGTCGTTTTCAATGGGGATCGTGTGCTGTGTGTGTGGCACAAACAGCTCTTTTTGACAGAACTACTTTTGTTTAGAAAAATAATTTATAAAGCTGATTGGGGACAGAATGAGGGCTCTGAGAACAGGGGTCAGCATGACACATACAGCTCTACATTAAAACGAATGAAAATTTGGTAATGGGAAGGCGGAGGAAAGACAAGACTAAGCAATATGGCAGGGAGGGAGAGTCGAGGTTACAAAAATAGTTTGGGGAACCTAACACTGAACCTTAAGGTGTTTTATGCTGTCTTAATATAAATTACTTCAATCTTCTCCAAATATTAATATAATTGCACACAAATATATGTTTCATGTGCCTAGAGAAAAACCTGAGGTTACTGGCATTTAGGAACCTCCCAGTTAAAAAACCCATTCATCACCCAATTATTTGACAGCATACTTTACAGTTAACAAGTCAAGTTCAAGCATATAGAACTTCCAGCCTGTACTTTTGAAATTAATCTTTAAAATATGAACAGAAAGCTAATGATTGCCTGGCATTTTAAGAATATCTGTAGCATAAAAGGTAAAAGACTTCAAAACAGAAAAAATGAAATAAGTGAAAACACTCTAAAAATTTTAATGAAACTATATTTAATGACCTCAGAGGAATAAGCTACTTATCCTTAAAGTAAGATCAGAAGGTTACCTTAAGAAAAAGAAAAACAAATAAGCACAAATTATTATCAGGGCAAGAAAGTATTCTTATAGGAGTGCCCTGATGGAGCAACAGTTGGGTCAGTCACCTCCAAAGGAGCAAGCCACATACCCTGGGTTTAAGTCCTGGGCCCAGGGGGAAACAACTAGTGTGAACAACTAAATAAAAATAAAAGTGCATCCTCCAATCTCAAATAAAAAAAGGGGGGGGAGTGGGGGAGATTCTTATAGAAGTTTAAATATAATAGTTAAAACTATATATATATATATATATATAAACACATACATACATATATACATATAACATCTATACACACATATTTGTATTTCTATTCCATATGTAGAGAGATTATAAATTATATATATATTTTTGTAAAATAAGGCTAAGGAAGTATCTCTCAAACTTTTTTAAAATAGCAGAGAAAAAATGATAAATGAGGCCAATCTAATACACTGCCAACTGAATTCAGAAAGAAAATGTCAAGAGAAATATTACAGAAATATTTTTCTGAACCTAAAGAAGCTTCGATTGAAAAGCTACTGCACACTCATCACAGTAAGTGAGAAAAAAAGATCTACCATTGTTGAAACTATCTTCCTGATGTTCTGAAATTTTGTAAGAAAGGGGGAAGAATGGTCACACAAAAATGATCAAGAATGTCAGTGGAAGCTCTCAAGTAGAAACATGCAGAGACTGGGAAGACTTAACAACATGTACAAACTAAATGCACTTTTTCAATGAGCAAATTATCAGCTGTAGGAAGACAAATCATTGAATAAGAAAGGAAACACAATACTAGGCTTCTTGACTCAAGGGTGCAAATTTGCATTGTCAGAACAACACAAATACTGAAACGATAATGTAACAAACTGGAAGGATGAAGGAAAGGGTAAAGTGCTATACAAGAAAAATCTACCATAATAGGAAGTGAATAGAGGTGGCATTCTAGTTGGAATATGGAATTCAACGTTACAGTTAATGTCAAATAGGCTTAGTCCTGAAAGAACACAGCATGGTTAACTATGGCCATTGGTTACTATCGATTAAGCAATAATCAATTTTTTTTTAGACAGGAAAACATGAGGAATAGGTGCTTTCGCAGTAATTCCAGAGCATCACCTTCCAAGAGGGCCCTGAGGTAGGGCCAGTGGTACTACACCAGAGCTTTGCCCGATGAGGACACAATGTCAGAACGGGCAAGAGGCCTTTCTTATGTATTCCAACCCCCCAGACCCAGAATCAGGGTTTTTCTTATCCTGGAAAAGTTCTCTTGCTGTATAGAAAAGGGTCCTTCAGGGGTATCCAAATCCTGAAAAATGATGGATGGGGTGAAACTTTACTTTCTGACTTCTGCCACCCTCAATGTGGACTTGACACTATGACCACTCCTTAAAAAATGCATAAATTTTGGGTTGAAAGCATATTAAGAGAAAACAATGACACAAAATTGATATTTAAAGGCACATGGCTGATATATAAAGGGAAAAAGATATTTATACATGTATGTTATGCTCTGAAATTAGATAAAGAGTTGTGCCAAAGAACAACGAGAAGGATGAGACGGTACACAGGCTACCCCAGGAAGGACAGAGCTTCATTAAGGCCTGAATTTGTCTGAGCTCCATGTCGTATTTCCAAGCCACACCAAGCAGTGCCCACCCTGCTGGCAGACCTCTGGTGGCAGAGCTGCACTGTCCTGCCACGGTGCCCCAGCACTGGTGTTTGTCTCCATCAGGGGAAGGCTCTTTCATGGTGCTCACCCCCACACCATCTCTAAGGGCCAATAAAACCACAAAATGAGCCAGCATGGGGGAAGTCACTTCATGAGGCATGTTCTGGTCTGGGGGACAGATGTGTTTGGATTTCAGGGAAAGAAGTGAAATTTCAGCAGCTGCACTAGAGACAGCTACTCCAGAAACCCAGAGGGAACCCGAGGGGTGTTGTGTTTTTGTAGCGTATCTTGGCAACATCCTGCTGCTGTGACCCAGGGCAGAGGCCCAGTGCCTCTGATGGGTCTTGAGAGGATTGTATTTCCAGCTGTGTCAGGAAGAAACAGTGTGATAAAGTCTCAGGGACGCCATGCTTGGGTCACTGAAACACCAAGACACCACCCAAGAATGAAATCCCACATATAATACAAATGAAGAGAACTTTTATGGCAGTCATGGGAAGTGAGAGGTTTGAGGAGAAACAAAGAAATAGATTAACTATTTTTTTTAGAATATCTGAAATTCTGGTAAATAGCCTTGGATTTATAACTCCCAAGGATTCTGGTGCTTTCAAGAAAATGTAGGAATGTTGAATTCTGGGTTTTAATTCCTTTAAGCATTTCTCTAAAGAGTATTTCAGTTTACTCTCTCACCTTTTTTTCTGCCCCTATGATAGAGTTTGAGTAAAAAGAAGGGAGATTGAGGAAGGGAACAAATATGGAAGAAATGTCCAGTCTGTGCTGGGCATGGTGCTTTAGGCTTTGCTTATAAAATCATAACAATCACCATAATTCTAAGCCAGAAATGATCATTAGGATGCCTAGTTCCACATGACAAAACTGAAGCTCAGTTTAGAATACAGCAGGTCTTCCAATAACATGGTTTCTTTCTATGCAATTTTGTTATAACATTGATGAGAAAAAAATGAATCCAGTCAACACTGAACTAACCTCATTATTTGAGGACCTGGTTTCATGATATGCCATTTCACTTAAAGTCAGTGTCCAAGAACCTATTGATGTTAAGGGAGGAGTAGTGTACGTCTAAAACCGCAATACTAACAAGCAGCAAAGCTGAAATTAAAACAGGATCTGCCTGAATCTTCAGTCTATGCTCTTTCCCCTGTACCGCGTTCCATCTCACAAATCCCAAAGATAGACCTACCTGTCTTTCTTCTTATGCAGCCAGACAGCACTGCCACTGACAAAGGTGTGTTACATCCCACTCCATTTATTCTGTAAATCATATAGGACAGTGCCATAAATTCAAATAGTGAGCATGACTGTATCTGTTTCATCAGTGAAGATTTTTACTCAAGAACTTACCACGTATTTCTCTATTTTGCCAACTATTTTAAAACCTTCATTATTTGCTGCTTTTCACCTCGCTCAGTGAAAGTCAGCAAGCGCTGTTTCCTTACTGAATACCCACGCTGAATCTCAAGCCACCTAGGAATAGCTTGCATTAGAAACTCGGATACCCAAGCTCACAGAAAAACGTTCTGAGTCCCGTCTAGACTCCATGACGACATTCAGAGGTCTGCTTGGAAATCCAGTTAGGAGTCTGGCAGATTTGATTGCTTCAGAGCTGTGGCGATCACAGGACACTACTCTGGTTTCTTCTCCTCCCATCTCTTTATAATGGCTTCTCCTTGAGGGAAATTCTTTTATTCCCTTATCCTTTAAGAGTGGGCTTACCACAAAGTTCTGGCCCCAGTCCTCTCCTGGGTTATCCTCTTCATTCATTCACTTAAAAAGTACTTGCACTCCTTTTACTATTCATGTCAACTACCCCTGACTTTTAGGTCTATTTCGGGTTCTTCCCTGCTCTGCGCTCTAGTGCAGCCCTCCTTGCTGCTGGCTCCTGGTTACTTACAACTTATGGGAGGTGCGGTATGAAATTGGAGGGTGGGAAAACGGAAAAAAATAAAAAAGACCAGATAACTTCTTTCTCCTTCCTCCGGAGCTTCAGGTCCTGGATTCTCTGTGGCCCCTGCACCCCAGACTGGGCTCCCATCTTCCACACTCCTGGGAGTTGCCTCTTTGTTCTTGTTTGGCTTTTTCGCTTTCTCATTATCCCTTTAACCAATTATTGTACTAAATCTCTTTGGCTTGAAAGGCCTAGAGGACTGTTTCCCTGGCTCTGTTCTGATTGACACAGACAGCATTTAGTTACAAGCTAGAGAAACCAAGCTTGACATGCTGGCCGTAAAGAAAATGATCAAGGAAGGTATTAGAGGGCTGAAGAACTAGGCTCAGAGACCACAAGGGAAGGAGCATCGCTCAAAAAATCTCCAAGTAGAACTATTTGGACAAAGTTAGCATTGCTGCTACGCTCCAAGTTGGATTATTGCGTGTGCCACCAGCTGGACTCTGGAAATTACAGTCAGGATTATTGCCTCTGCCGCAATCTGTCAACAGAATCAATTGTGGGCATTGCCTACTTCTTCATAACATTAGCTTCCAGTGGAGAAGCTACCTCTGATTGGTGAAGCCCACCCCCAGGTGCGAGTGCATCTCATTTCTGGGTAGGGCAGATGGGCTCTTCATAGCAAGTAGAAGTCCCTAACCTTAAAAGAGGGATTTGATGCTGAGTGGACATTTAGTCTGAGCAAGCCTTTGACAAGGATTCAAGTGGTAGGGGTTGGTTTTGCAGTTGTTAGTAAGGAAGCGATCAAAGTAAGATAAGGAAAGGGAAACTGAGGGCAAATGATCAATTGAATTGTTGCTATAGTAACTAGAATGAAATCCTCTGGGGGGACTCAGCCAGTGTAGAGCACCTGTCTCAGAGTCGTCTACCCAGGGATTGGGGTACTTACCTACCAGCTCTAGCCCACACTACTCTGAGAACTGGAGGGCGGGGTTTCATTCCCCTACACTTGTCGTTTCTCTGCCTCATCTGGGAGCTGAGCGAGCCTCAGCAGTGTGAGAGAAAGTATTCAGGCAAATAAATGCAGGGGCTCCAAGTGGAAAGTTGGGCAGGTGTGAACTGAAAAGGTAAGAGAGAGGATGTGGCAGGACATGGATGGCATCTGCTGCAGGGAGAAGATGAACAGTAAAGGTCCCCAGGCACCACTAAACATGAATGGTACAACTGTGGGCAGGAGAAAGGCATTCCTCAAGATTCAGATTCCATACAGTAGGACAGAAGCAAGAACAGAAGCACCCGAGGGAGTCAGAATTAGACATCTGGCCTCTAAGACTCAGGAGGACTGGGTGGAATCCTGTTCAGTTTCGAATTGCTACTATCTAGGATGGTGCCTGTTCAATACATGTTTTCTGGTATAACACTGAACTGTCAGGCACAGTCCAGGTGTGTCACAATCATTCTGTTTCTCACTATACCCCAACAAGTAGGGGTGCCCCCATTTTACAGGAAAGAAAGAAAAGGCACTCCTAATTATTCCTACCACCCAACTATTCCTAGTCACTCTTCCTAGTTCAGCCTTTGATGTAGTTTCTCCAAAAGGTTTGCCTAAACAGCATGCCACATATGCAAGTCTGCATTATCCCCATCATAGAATTTCTTCACTGGATTATAATTGTAGTTTATTCTCATATCTTTTTATGAGCTGGACTCTTGAGACCAGGAACCATGTCTGTTTTGTTGAGCAACATTTGCTCAGAATCCAGACTAGAACTGACACATTCTAGATGCAAACTTCATTTACACTGATCACTTTTGAATGACTTGATTAAATTAATAATGTTCAGAGATGTTAAGTACCCTAACCAGTCACATGTCTAAAAGTGGTAGAACTGAAGATTGAACTGTAATCTGTCTGACCCCAAATATCTCCAATTCTTTGGTGAAGATTAAGCAACTCATTCATCTATGACTGTTTGACCTTAGTATAGCAACCATTAAGCCAACTTAAATTGTCTAAGTAATAAGGTAGAAAGTGTCTAAGAATTTCCCATAGTCATCAGGCTAAGGAATTACCAAGCAGAACTCTCTTGACCTAGAGCTAGAAGAAGGTTCTTAAAGGATAAAGTCCCATATCCAAAGCTCTAGATGAATGGGACACCTTTAAAACTCCTCTTTATGTTTAACATTCTAAAGTTTTTAACCTAACCTCTAGGTAAAAGGAAAATTATTCTCTGCAGCATTAAAATGAATTGACCTTATTAGCTTACTAAGTCAAAGCAATTTAAAAATATTGGAAATACATTGATTTTCAGGTACCTGACACAGCTCTTCATGCTCTTTTAGACTTTGCAGAAAGATCATCTCAAACCTCCAGCTGTCAGACACATACAGAGCCACATTCAAAATGAAGGGGAATTAGGGAGACATGGTTTGTAAATCTGTAATCCAAGGAATTCTTCTGTCTTCTCATTCCATTCTTTGTGAAAAAAATGTGTGAGCCATCCATCTTCCATGAGTGCACTTTCCACATTTCCTCAGTTTTAAAATTGTCAAGAAGCAGCATAGGTTTAGTTATAGTCTGGAGTGGGGTGATGGCTGGAGAGGAGAACAGGAAATGCTACATGAAATATTCACAGATATTACAATGCACACTTTCTGATTTTAGACTGCTAAAATGTGGTTAAGAGAAAGTTTTAGAACAGAAAAATCTTCAAGTAGTATCAATGAAGAGTGTATATCTTGAAATTGCTAGGCATAACTAAAAATAGTGGAAATAACAAAAACAAGTTTCAAATTACAATTTCGAGGAGATAAAATGCATTTTTAAAAAATTTCCTTGAAGTATGTATTTAGATTTGTTTCTAAAAATCAGTAAGTTGAAAATTTTTTATTAACTATTGGTTAAGAATTATCATTTATATAACATATAATAATGCAGGTCCTTTGATAATGTGCCCTTTCTTGGTAAAAACTGAGGTAGGTTTTTCTTCTGGAGAAAAATATGTCTGTGCCCATCAGCTTTTAAATGGAAATCCATAAATGCAGCAAATCAGACTAACAGCTCATCAGTCATCCGTTTGGCTCCATCACTAAGTCAGAAACTCAGAAGTGAATATTGGGCTGTATTTCATATGGTTCTTACCACTTCAGTGGGTTCCCACAGAATCTTGCCTGGCTGTGCAACTATAGGGTTTAAATGGCAGCCAAAAACAAATTCTCTTGGTTATAGGATCAGCACTTCATTAATATCTCAAGGATCTCAATACGTAATCCAAGCAATTACAATGAGAATCAAGAAGAGGACGAGGACATTGTGTATATATGTGTGTGTATATATATATGTATATTTATTTAAGAGAAAGTGTGAAAGAAAACACTAATATTGAGAGGTGGTTCAAGACAGCAGTATAATGAGATTTTAAATTCACCTTCCATGAAAACAACAACAAACCTATAGCTAAATATGGGAAATTTCCCTATGAAAAAGAACTGAAAACTAGCTACAAAGAACCTCCATATTGAAGGATGAAAGAATCACATTAAGAGAGGTAGGAGAGGCAGAGACACATCTTACCAGGAAACTCACTCCCAGCACAACAATCCTCAATCAAGAGAGAGAGAAAAAATATTGAGATTCTTCCCAAGGAGTGAAGGCTTTATGGCCCACATTCAGGTATCCCAAACCTTGAAACCTGCATCAGAGAAACAAGCCTCCAAAACAACCCAAGTTTATACCTAACAGACCTATAAAAAGAACAACAAATGAAGGAAGAAATATCAAAACTGAAATAGAATGGACAGAGAGTTGGTCCTTTGAAAAGATAAAACTGACAAACCTTTAATAGACTAAGAAATAAAAAAGGCTCAAAAAATAAAAGAGAAGTGATACCAAAGAAGTACAAATTATCACGAGACTACTATGAACAATTATATGCCAACAGAGTGGACAATGTAAAAACATACAATCTTCCACGATTGAATCATGAGGAAACAGAAATTTGAATAGACTACTAGTATGGAGATTGTTTCGAAGAGCTAGCAACAAAAGCTCAGAACCAGATGGCTTCACTGGTGAATTCTACCAACCATTTAAAGAAGATTCAATACTTATACTTTGAAAACTCATGCAAAGAACTGAAGAGGATGCAAGCTCATTTTACAAGACCAGTACTACTCTTATTCCAAAGCTAGCAAGGGTAACACAAAAAAGAAAAAATTACAGGTCAATATTCCTGATGAACATGGATGAAAAAATTCCTCAAAATAACAAACTAAATTTAATAATACATTAAAAGGATCATACACAATGATCAAGTAGAATTTATTCCAGGAATGCAAGGATGGTTCAATATCTGCAAATCAATCAACATGATACACATCAACAAAAGGCTAAAGATCACATAATCAGGTATGCCCTGGTGAAGTGTTTGGGCCTGCTACCTCTGGCTAGTGCAGTCCATATGCATTCCCAGGGCCAGTAGAACCACCAAGATGAACAACTAAATGAAATAAAGTACTTCTTCCTCCTCTTTCTTCCTGCCTCTGCTCACCTGCATTCTGCTTGCACCTTTCCTTTAAAAAAAAAAATCACATGATCATCTCAGTATATGTGGAAAACACTTGAAAAAGTTCAACATCTATTTATAATTTAAAAAACTCAACAAAGTGGGTATAGACAGAAAATACCTCTGAATAATATAAGATCATAAATGACATGTCCACGGCTAACATCATACTCAAAGGCAAAAGCTGAAAAGTTTTCTTCTAATATCAGAAACAAAATATTGTAAATCCTAGTCAGAGCAATTAATCGGAAAAAAATAATAGACATTCAAATTGGAAACCAAAAAATGTAACTTTCACTGTATGCAGATGATGTGATTTTACTGTAGAAAACTCTTAAAGCTCCACCAAATGGTAAAACTAACACATAAATTCTGTCAAGTTACAGGTACAAAATCAATATATGTAAATATGTCGTGATTTTTGTTCGTAAACTAACAACAAACTCAGAGAAATTCAAACCATTCCATTTACAAATAAATCAAAAAGAATAAAATGCCTAGCTATAAATTGAAACAAGGAGGTAAATGATCTGTACACTGAAAACTATGACACTGATCAAAGAAACAGAAGGAAATTAAGAGAAATGGAAAGACTTTCTGTGCTTATGGATTCAAAAAAATCAATTGTTAAAATAGCCACGTTATCCAAAGCCATTTAAAGATTCAATGCAATTCCTGTCAAAATTCCGACATTTTTCATAGAAATAGAACATTTTAACAATTTCTAAAATGTTTATAGAACCACAAAGGATCCCAAACAGTTAAAGCAATCTTGAGAAAGAAAAGCAAAGCTGGAGACATCATGTTCCTTGATTCCAAACTATATTATGAAGCTAGAATAATAAAAATAGTATGGTATTAACATAAAAAGATATAGACCAATGGAACAGAGAATCCAGAAATAAAACCACACATATGGTCAATGAATTTACAACAAGAAGGCAAGAATATGTAACTGAGGAAGGACAGTCTCTTCAATAAATTGCATTGGGAAAAATGGAAAGACACATATTTGAAATCTAAAAAATAAAACTCAGATGTAGATAAAATATTCATGATTATGAGAGGGATGTCGTACTGGGGGGAGAATAAAATGACTGAATTGATCAAGAGGCACAAACTTTCAATTGTAAGAGAAATAAGTCACAGGAATGTATTGTACATCATGGGAAACATGAACAATAAAATATTAAAAATTGCTAAGAAAATATAGCAAATAAGCATAATTAGGGTGATCATTTTACAAAATGTATATATACTGTACACCTGAAAATGTTATGCCAATTTAAAAAAAGATGAAAATTAATATTAAAATCTATATCATGTAGATGAGGGATAGAAAATGTGATTCTGAGATCCTGTTGCCCCTTTTTCTACCCAAAACTGAGCCCTTATCAACCACAGCATCACATACAGCCTCAGAATCCATCTTAACACATTTCTTCAAAAAAACCAATCCAGACAATTGTCAAAGAACAAAAGACAGGATTCTCTGACCCCATCACCAAAGACTATTTGGAACTATATTTCTCTCTCATATATACTGTTTCTGGCTACAGCAAGCTACTCACCCACTTGAATGTACAAAAAATTTTAGGCATCAGTGTGCTAATTCTGTTTCCTAGACCTGGAACTATCTTTTATCTCTTATTCTACCTGTGAAAATGTTAATCTTTGTGGCTCCATTCAACAATTTCTACTTTTTTGAGGCATCCCCAATTCATGACTTCTAAACATAATTGTTTGTAGTTTTCATTTATTTTATGAATTCCAGTGGGAGGGTGTTAGGAAAGGTAAAAAAAAAATTCTGTAAAATTATCATTATTATATAAATATTTTCAGTCAAAACACAAAATAAAGGAAATGATTTATGAACTGAAATTCTTTTCCCCATTATTTTTATATAGCCATACCTTCTACTATAAAGTGAGTCTCTACATAAAAGTTTAATGTAACTTGGGTCCCTGTTGTAAAATTTAACAAGGAGACAAACTTAATATTACTTTGTCCTGGGCTATAAAAACTTCTATCAAGTAAAGCATCTTACCTCACAAAAATTATTTTTAAAGTTAGCAAATGTTCAGTCATTCTCACCATGGACTGATACCCAGACTCATGTGGGAAAGTTTTGAAGAAAACATATTTATCAACCTCATATTTGACCAGTGAGTCAGCAGGACTCAAGAACCAGTATTTTTTAAACTCTCTTCCCTCGATGAGTTGAACAACAGTTGACTGATATAATTATCTGAGCTAGGGATATCAGCAAAAGTTCCTTACAATTATTCATCAGTGAACATACACATTTCAGTACATGATACTTGGATTCCACAGATGCTATCCGTTTTGGGGAAGATACAGGTAGTCTGTTTACTGATCTTGCTACTCTGGCATCGTGGTTATGGGAGGGAAAGGACTACTGAAGCTTTCAAGGTTTTAACAAATTTTTTAGGAATAAGATGTTGACTTGCCTTAAAAGAATTCTCTCATGATTATCTTCAGTATGAACAAGAAAATATTTGGGAGCAACACTTTGCAAAAATTCCATTTGACTCAATCCAACCATGATAGAAAGGTTTTTTTTCACAATTTAAAAGATAGTGTGAATATGTTGTTTTTAACTTGCTGGTTATTTATTTTTTTGTCTTACCAGTGACCAGAAAACTTAGCTTTTAAGACTTCTGCTTCACTATAACTTCATCTTTTTAAATGAAGAACAAACTTGGGTATATGTTCAAAGAAACAGAAATTTACATTAGTAATGTCTTTAAAAATTAGATCCCTACAGATCTACAGCCAGTTTGGGGCTAACAATTCACACCACAAGATAAAAGTTTCAAATATTGTGGACTTCATTAATTGGTGTTTTCTGAGTAACTCCTACACATACTTGGTGATTAGTATCCTGTTTAAGTTCTAAACATGGAAGCATCCAGGAGAACCAAGAACACTGGGGATGCAAATGAACAAGTTGACTCAAACGTTAATAAATATAAGAAATGTGTCTGACCCTCAAACATCACAGTAAGCTCTACATAGCTTTGTATTAAGTGTGGTTGGTAGATAATAAGGACATCAATGTACATTTAAGAAAAATACAGAAATTCCATACTGAAGCATTCATCTGCATGAATATCCTTACTGTGTTTTATTTTTTATTTTTGCATTTGAGAAGCTCTGAGAAAAAATAAGTAAAACAAATCCCCCACCTTTCTGAGTCAAACCAAGCAACAGTAGACTTTCATCATCTCTATAATGCGTCCATCTGCCTTTTAGGTGAAGATAAATTGGACAGTACACAGGGAAATTAATTTTAAAACTATGGCTGTGCTAAGCTGGGAAATATAATATAAAAATGTTTTGATTTCTCAGTACACATTAACATGTATTTTAGAGTAAAGGTAACAATTCAGTACTCACGTTCAACTGAGATCAGCTGAGAGAGGATCTGGTTAATTTTCCTTATTTGCTCTGCAGATAAGTTATGTAATAACATCAGAAAGCATGGATAGTTTGAAAATGACTATAGTGGAAGTATTTACACAAAAGAAATTGGCAAATACTAAAAGCAGTGCTTTTGTTTCTGGAAAACCAGTTATTAAATTTACCAGCAAGGATCATGTTTGTCTCTGCTTATTAATATATTTCCAGGACCTAAGACAGGATTTAGCAAATGGAATGCTGTCAGTATTTGAGTGAATAAATTAATGATCTAAGTACAGGATCAGACCATCTTTGAGTTGATGCACTTCTGAAATGAATAACTTACCAGTCTTAATAATATGCTTCTAAAATGTAAAATCCAATCAATTATTCTGGCTATTCTTTATTTGGATAGTCAGATTACCATCTCTGTGATTCAGCAGAGTCAATGGTGTAGCTGAAGCATGCATTTCACAGGGAGGCACAGTTTTCCAGTGGTGAACTGATCATAACATAAATTTAAGCTTCATATCCAAAAGGTATCATTATTTCTTCCCTTATATCTCTTGATAAAAGAGAGATAAGCTTTTGTCATACTCAAATGTTTTTTCAGGAGAAATTGAATGAAAAACAAATAAATAACATACACATTAGTACACACGTACTGTACATGTACAAATGTATGTATGCAAACAGGAATTTTAGATATTTTTGGAGGACTATACATACATACATACATACATAATATTTTCTTTAAACAGAAAGGGTGGAAGAGTTGGTCAGATATGAGGAAGAAAGTATGAATAATAAAATATAAAAATAGAAATCCAAGCTTAGTTGTGTTAGAGGGATAAAAATATCATACCTGTAAGAGTTGCCTCCAAAATTAGTCAACTAACCAGCTAAATCCAGGAAACATCTGGACATTTTTTAACCATCATAACCTGCTCCAGGTTTCAGGTCACTGACAATGACTATGACTTGCATGATAGAGATCTACATGGTGCTTCCTCAGATTCCATCTCAAAATGCTTTCCAAAGCATATTTATCTTTTCAATTAACCTCCTTGTGGGCTCCAAGAAGTTCTGTTGGGTCAGCCTGGATATGAAGGAAATGAAGGAAAGTCATAATGGTATTGGTTTTCTCACCAATTATCTTTATCTCCCTTCTATACTGGCTAACAAATTTCATTTAGCTGAATTGTTTTTTCTTTCCTTTTTTAATTCCAGAAACTTAGTAATTTGTTTTGGTTTTATTAGAAAAATCATTAATGTATTATAAACAGTGGTGTGGCTTTTCTGTGGGTCATATATTACATACAGATATTCTGTGACTCCGTGCTTCTGAGACATACTAATACTTTCCATCACTGAAAATGCAGTCTTTATTCTGGTACTGTTTCCAAAATCAAAGGCACTGGAAAAAATGCAAATAAGCCAGGAAAAAGTCTTCTATTCCTCCTGTAGAAATCAAAGAGAATTAAATTAAGAGAATATACAAAATTTATACCATTCCAAAGTTCTCTGAGATCAGCAAAATAAATTATCAATAAATCTTAAATGAAAGTAGAAAAATCAAAGCAGGGAACATTGCAAATGTCTAAGGACGAATCAATATTAGAAACACTAATATAATTCATTAAATTGTATGTCAAAAGAATTAAAAAAAAAAAAACACCAGCTTTCTCATCATTGTCTTACAAATAATCCAAATAAATAATAATCCACTTCCAAATAATCCAGTCCAAAAGTCACTAGCAAGGCCCAAGAAGAAATGTATGTCGGGTGGTGGGAAGATTGTTGGAACTTTAGGGGTGTGAGAAGGACATACTCCTCGCAGAGGACCGTGGTAGTAGATGGAAGAATGGTTTTATAAAGGGTTTGATCATTTAAGTAAGCATCTTAAATGAGATCAAGTTTTATTCTCAGAAAAGGTAGTTACAAATGTGAAAAAGTAGAAAACTAGAATAAACCTATGGAGTTGACGTGGCATACAAATACAATTTTAAACTCAAGTTTTTCAATAGGCAGCTGGATAACTACATAACACAGAAATCACACACATAATATGTTTGTGTAGTACATAGCAACATACATATATTCTCTAGTTCAGTCCACTGAAAGGGGCATAGAATTATCCAAAGAGTCATCAGTAAGTATATCTTAGAGCTCAAAATCTTGGTTTCTAATATAAATCTCCTCAGAGCAACCAGGCTTCTGGGAAAATTGCTGACTCTAGGGCTGGTAAAGGCAGATGAAACTGGAGCATCATCTTGTAGGGAATTTCTCAAAGAACAATAAAGACTGGACAATAGACATAGAGGCCAACTTGCAGGAACTGCCACAGGTCAAATCTGGGCTCCTTTGAACATCCAAATCAGTAATTTGTATATAATAGATTATAACACGGCATATTAAATATGAAAACATGGGTTCATCCAGATATAGATAAATGAATACATGTTTGATGAAGAATGGGATATTTATACCCTTTCAGAATAACTTTCCACAAATTAAAATTACTGAAAAGCAAAAAGAATAGCTTTACAAAGAGAAATCTAACTGATAATACCTTAATCCAAGTGATCAAACTGAACATCCTCAGTAATGGGAGAAATGAAAATCAAGTACCACTAGATAAGATACAAATGAGAAGAACACAGTATATGATCTATGGTATTTCTGGCCAACATGCATAACCTGATTGGAATAATTAGGCCACATTAGATGAACTGATGAAGCAATCTACAAAAGAACTGGCCTGTAATTTTCCAAAGGGTTCAAGTCAATAAAGCCAAGAAAATACTGAACAATTTTTCCATATTTCAGGAGACAAGAGAGGATAGTAAATACAGCTTTGTTTTTAAAAAGCTATTGAGATTTCTTGTTTCCAGAAAACACATATTAAAAGTATTCAGTGTTGATGGGGCATTAGGTCAGCAACTCACTCTCAAATGATTCAGGAAAAACACTTCCTTGTACTGTACTTACAACTTTTCTCTAAGTTTGAGATTGTTGAGAAAGAGAAAGGGGCACCACATTCATATACACAGATGCTAAAGAGATATTTAATAAAATTTAGCAATTTCCGGAATTTTTAAATGATAAATCTATCTGAATAACCTACCTGGACAGTTCCTTAATTTTGTTTGCTATATCTCTCAGACCAAAATTCCATATCAGGCATAATAAAGAAACATTAAAGTATTCTTACTAAAGTCAGGAATAAAATAAAGGTGCCATCACCACCACTATTATTTAGCATTGTTCTGGAATTTTTTGCTAAGACAATAAGACAGAATTCAAAATTAACTATTCAAGTAAATATGAATATTTGGTAAAAACCCCAGTTAAGTAGCACAGACACAAAAACTATAACTTTCCTATAAATCAAGAATAATCTGACAAGACAAAATTCAAAACACATTCCAGGTATAATAAAATATAAAACTAAAAGCAAATAACTGAGCATTATTTGGATAAATAGTCTTTGAACAAAATAACTACTACAAATTATCAAGTCATTAGGAAATATTTAAATGTCCTAGAAAAATATGTGAAAAAATAATTTCCCCAAAGAAAATCAAAGTGGTAACAGACAAATGAAAAAAAAGTTTAATCTCAGTAGTTATTAAAATGCAAAGTAAAACAATGGAATGCCATTTGTTTTTGTTCTTCAAACTGTCAAACTCTTTCAAAATGATTATGAGTACAAGTGTGTAGAGAAATTAGTACATTTACTGTTGGTGGCAACATATACAAATTATACAACTTTTCTAGAGGACAAATGACAAATATATAAGAAAAATACTTTAAATATCCTTAGCCTAGTAGTTTCACATCTAGGAATTTACTCTTATCAAAAATATATCTAAAATGTAGGTTCACGAATGTTCATTAAAGCACCCATTGTAATAAAATAAAAAGTTAAATGTCCAACAACAGAGGACTACAAAATTTTGATACGATTAAATGCAACTAATAAAAATGTTGTGTGAATATGTGAAACAGATTAAAAAAGATCATTCAATCTCATTGAAAAAAGTCATTGACAAAACAGATATAAACCTATGCACAGAAAAATGTGATCTATACATAATGGTAATAATGGTATTTTCACATGTTTAAAATTTTCTAGATTTCTAAGTATTTGTATGCAGAAGGCAAGATGTCATAATTTAATTAAAAAAAAATCAACTTTAAAAGTTAATAGCAACCAGTTATAAAAAAAAAAAGCGGGGGGGGGGGGCGGGCACTGACTTTTTATCAACCAAGTTAAATCTGACTCTAAAGTCAATGTGGTTGCCAGACCACCAAGATATTTTCTATTCATTTATCGCACCATGTCTTCAAAATCCAAAGTGTATGTCACACATAGAACACATCTCAAATCAGACCAGCCATATTCCAAGTGCTTAATTGTCACATGTGGCTGTACTGGACAAGCAACCTTAAACTGAAATAATTAATAGGTTTGACTTCCTTACTAGAAGGTGAGCTACTCACAGGCAAGGTCAAAATCTTCCTCCTGGTATCATCATTGTAGCATCATTGCCTAGCACATATACTGAGCGCTCCATAAATGTTTGCTAAATTAAACAGATCTAAAGGTAGGATTTAGCAGCTTCTCATCAGAAGGGCAGCTTATGTGTACTTATAATTATGATAGGAGTAATAACTTATATTTTTGTCTTGGACCCCATGTTCTGTCCTCTTTAAATGTATTTCATTTAGTCCTCACAACCACCACATAGACCAGGTACCATTATTTCCATCTCTTTATGGGTGAAGAAACTTGACCAAATCATACAGCTACCAATTGAAAGGAACAGGACTTACTGAAACAGTTAGGGAAAACCAAAGTAAATGACAAACACATGCATACACAAAACACAAAGTTGAAAATCAACTATATTCACAGATATTAAAAACCCTATCCAGTAGGTGAACCTTGTCCTCAATCCCCTTTCCCAGTTCCACCTGCATATTTTCTGGTGCTTTGTCATCTGAATTTTGCCATATACAGATGCACCTCCTTACAAACATTTGAACCAACCCTTACTGGCTTGAAATACAGCATCTTTCACACTTGCCTTCTTAGTTGCTTATATTCTGCCTGTGTTGTCAAAATGGCTGCACTTTACACAAACCACTTCAGTGAATAAATTCACCCATTCTTCCCCCAGGAAATGAAAAGAATGTGGGGCATCAACTTTTCTTCCATCCACTGTCCCCAGAAGACTCCACGGCTCACGTGACAATGGAGAGGAGGTGAGCCATCATTGTGATGCGTGCTTTTGTTTAAAGGAACTAGGCTGAACTCAGACAAATGATGCCGGTTTTTTAAAAATGGGGATGGTGGCACAAAAATTCTATTATCTTTAAACCACAGGAGCCAGAAGCACATCTGGCAAAGGAAATAAAGCTGGAGATGTAAGGAAAGAATAGATTCACAGCCTTGAAAACAGGCAGCTGCATTTAGATTTGCCGTGGTGGGAAATAAAGTTCCTTTGAGGGCTTCTGAGCATGATAGTGATGTGATGAAAACAGTGATTAAGGAAGAATGAAATACAAGTGGGACAATTGAAAAAGGGACTAGAAGGTGAGAAGTGCTAATTAGGTGGGTAGAAAGTGCAAGAGAAAAAGTGGGAGCCTTTGGAAAGAGATCATGATTATAAATTAATGAACATATGGCCACCCTAAAGTCACTTGAATACCAAGTTACTTTTAGCTTCCTAGGCTTTTACTATATTGGGGAAGGCAAAAATAAACCCATGAGGAGCTGAATGTTTTCATTAAAATGATAGTAAAATTTCATCTCTGTGACTATAAGGTTTAACTGCATGTGAATCCTGCTGGGCAAATGAACTCTATTGTGAGCATGTGGAATAGTCCACGGGGCAGAAAATGATCTATCAAAAAATATATAAGGTCCTTATTCATGTAACAAGCAAGCACAATAAGAACAAAATATTTTTTTTTAAAGCAGACTCATGTGGATGAAGCTCATATGACAGAGTAGAAATGGGTGTCCTCAAAGTGGCGGCCTAAAAGTACCCCCGATTCTTTGCTCTACAGGACTCTAAAAAAGTCCTAAGTTACACTGTGCAATGGCAGAAGAGAGAGGTTGACTCTCAGGTTAACGACAATGATGGACAAGGCCCAGGACCTAAGCTGTCATGTTCCTTAATTCTGGCTGCAACTTTATTGTTTAATAAACTTATTAATTAACCCCCAAATTAATCCCTTACAGGAGAGGAGGAAGAAGCATTATTTATTTGTTCATTCTGGTTGTTCCTCCTGGCCCCAGGTTGTGAAACCTTTTTGGTATGATATAGTAGATTTACCTTTTGGGTCTGGGAATACTATTACCATTCATTTACAGATGATCCTGAACAACATAAGTTTAAACTTTGAGTTCACTTATACTCACATTTATTTCTGTTCGAGGGTTCTGCATTCACAGATTTAACCAGCCATGGATATAGGCCAACTATAAGTTATACATAAACGGTTCTCTCTCTCCCTCTCTCTGGTTGGTGTATATATTTACATACACACACACACACACACACACACACACACATATACACACATAGAGAGAAATATATCTATATGTATACAGAAAACTTTTGAGCATTTCCAAACTCCCAAATAACCTACTAAATCATACCAAATAGAAATTTTCTGTTTTCAGGTATTGGGAGAAACCTGCATTTCAGAACAGTGTTTTTCAAGTTTTCAGTAAAGATGCATCACTGAGTTATTTGTTAAATTGAAAGTAGTATATTTTTTGCTGTGTGAAATAGACTATCAAACTGGATTATAACAGAATTTTAAAAAAGGGTGTTATTTTGAGAAACTTATAGAAAACGTGGACACACACATGTGGCTAGGTTTCAATGTAAAGTATATATTATTAAAGTATATATTATTGGGGTGTGGACAAAACATTGTAGAAAAATACATTTGTAGAGCAAGTATTGCATAAGTATTAAATGGTTTTCTGGGGTTAGGTGCTGTGGAGAAAGACTCATGAGGAAATCTATAACAGCCCTCACAGAAATATTGTCTATATTAGTGCAAAGTTAGAAGCAACCTAATTGTTCATCAACAGAAAAATGGAGATGTAGGTATGTATGTCTTTTCATGAAATATTACACCCCTTAAAATGAATGGCTCAGGGCTTTGCTGCTAAAATCTAAAGAGATATTTTTAAAAAGCAAGTTATAGGATGAAATGTACAGTGTTTCCCTTTAAAGTATTAAGACAAGTACAGCACCACCCATTGCTGAAGGATACACGTGTGTATAGACAAAGCAGGGAAGCACTCAGAATCAGGACAGTGCTTCTCTCTAGGGCGGGGGAAGGGACATGGGATTAAGGAGGAATCCACAAAGAATCCAACTAGATCTGAAGTGAACTGGTCAAAATGTTAGGCTTGCTAGAAGTAGATGATGGCACATACAATTTTATTTTATTCTCTGATTTTTGTTAATTAAAAAATTTTTGAGCCCAGATACTCACCTGAGACCAGGGATAATCTGGAAGAAATCAGGGCAAGATCCTCACAGATTCCCAATTCAGTCTTTCTCCCTGGCTCCCAGTTCTGTTTGGAAATAAAGGATCCCAGTCATTTATTTACCTGAGAGGTATTGTTCTACAGTCCACCAAGGCCACATGTGCTCCAGCCAGAAATAGTTCAGGGCGCACAGGCTCTGGGAAGGATGAGCCTTCACTTTAGTTCGTGCCTTGGCTCTGCTTTCCCATTTAACTCGTGCAGCGCAAAAAAAATGCTGAGCCACTGAAGTGTCAGGAGAGAGGTGATCTAAACATCCATGGAGTATAAGCAAAAAAGAACAAGAGAAAGAGAAACAGAAAGGGGAGAGGGAATCAGCTTTGCAGGAGGGAACGGACAAGCTCAAAGACAGCAATCAAATTTATGTCAGAATATTACTGAGAAATAAAACAAACAGGGTCCATTTTAGATAACAGAAATAACTTGCAATAGTAGCATTTTATAGACTTAAGGCACACATACATAATCTAATAGGAGGGGTTCATGACCACTTCTTTTCTAGCCTATTATTAATAAACTGAGGCAGAAACTGTAAAGAGGAATGGAGTTTATTTGGGGTCTTAGGAAGGGCAAAACAGGAAGCACAATTTCAAGATGCACTTGAATTGTTCCCCAAACATGTTTAGGAGGCAGGGGACGCTTAAAGGAAAAAGACAGGGAAGGTTATAGAAGTTGTTTAAAGTATTATGACTGGTGCTAGCTAGTTAGGAGAGTTCCCAGAAGTTCTTCTCTGAGAAACAGGGGCTGTTTTAGGGAGGCTGTCAGTTGGTTCCACTCGGGGGTGAATGTTTCCATGTTTCACCTCCTCATGGCCTCCTGACTCCCTTTTAGAGACACAGTAAATGCCACTTTTGAGTTTCTGTTTCACACTATGATAAGACAAAAACAACAGGACAAATGATACCTTGGCAATGACTGGAGAATCTTATGCAGAGAGATTTATTGTGCTTTGGAAAAGTTCAGGGCAGTGGCTTTATTATTGGATCCTTTATGCTCTACAAGTTACATAAGAGGCCCTTACACTTCTTTTTCTTCTCTAAGCATAACTTCCAGGTCAGCGTCAGCTCTTCAGGTGAGTGAGCCTCACTTTCTGCTGTTGAAGCGGGTAATGGTGACAGCAAAGACAGATAACCCTTGTGGGAAAGACCTAGAACAGATCATTCTCTGTTTAAGAAGTCAAGGAGCCAAGGGGTCAAGAAGTCAACTGTACATGATTGTATCTTTTGGACGCTTCTCACCCTGGAAGTTCTACCTGTTATCAGAACGATGAAGGACTTCTTTTTGTAGTGCTGGAGAAAGCTCAGATCTGTGACAGAATTCCTTCAACTGTGTCAAGAGCAACTATATAGCAACAACTGACTTTTATTGAGCACTTTCTCTTTTAAGTGCTTTCCCTTATTTAATCTTCACCATCTTCTCAGGAAGGTACTACTGCTAGACCCATTTTACAGATAGGAAAACTGAAACACAGGGAACTTAAGATAACAAAGGTCACTGAGAATAAGTGACAGAGCCAGGATTTGGACTTAGTCTGTTGAGGCTAACAGCCTGGCCTTCTGGATGCTACATGATGACTGGGAGATAGCATTTAAATAAATGGAGGAAGCTACTATAGAGATGGCAGGACCAAGTGAAGTTAGGAGCTGGGGACGCACGCTTCACATACGGGACTCTAAGAGAGAACAACTCAAATGCCAATGGAGGTTAGGGGTGGTTTGCTAAATTTCAGAATCTCTTTCTTGGAGCTCCTGGCAACCTAGAACATCTGCTTCAAGGCTCCTGAATGTATGCCAGCTTATGTGTGCTTTGCTACCAAAGTTATTGCTAATTTCAGCGGCCTTTGACTCCCAGAGAATGACAGCGGAGAGGGACTTGGAACTGATACTGGATAAAAGTCAGAAGGCTTATGCTTATGTTCAGTATTGTCACTAAGCAGATCATTTTACTCATTTGTCTTGTTTGTGAAATGAGGAAAACAATGCCTATGACACTGGATCCTGAGTGTCAAACCAGACAAAAGCACAGAGAACTTTACACACATTGTCAACATGTGAGGTTTTCTTTACTTCCTTTCATACGCAAAGCAACACATTATAACAAAATGCTGTAAACATCTAGGAAAGGCTCATAGGGATCCCTGAGAGTCTGCCTTTGTAGTATTTTTAGTCATGGGAAGGTCGTTTTTCCTTTCCATCTACAAGAGGAGGCATATTAATCAGCAAGGCTCCTTCCAACTTTTATATTTTGTGATTCATTTTGTACCACCTGGGAGAAATGAACCCAGAGATTCTAGATGATGGTTTGGGTACTTCCAGACCACCTTACCCTCCTAAGGTGAACTCCACCAGAATCTATAAACCCAAAGATAAAATTACAGGAGTTCTGATTGCCCCCAAGTTGAAGGATTAGAAAATAGTGGGCTGGTTTCCCTACCAAGTGAGCAGGCAACCCCCTGGAAGTGGGGTGCCATTCCAGCACTTTTGTTCTGGGTAACACCAGACAGAAGAAAGCAGGGCACAGTGACCTCCGAGGACGTTTCTAGTCTTGGGACCTCATGTGACTGCTTCATTGATAAGTATCACTTGAATATGATGTGTGGTGTGACCAGCTACGGCAGGTTGGGAGACCCTCCCAGTCTTCCTGTCTCTCTGCATTGGTCTTTCACAGAGAGTTAGTTATCACAGCTCTAACTGGAGGGAATGAGAGAAATGTAATCCTAAAGCATCTGTGTGCCAGCGGAATGCTCTGCCAGTAACTCCAGAATAGGGCCACCCCACATCAGGGAAGCCAACTCCCTGCCAGGGGAGGCATTGTGGCTGGGGGCGATGGCCCATTCTCAAAGGGAAAGGCAACGAAGGAGCCATTGCTCTGATCAGAGTCTGTTACATAGAGCCTCCCCCAGGTCTCCTATCCCCTGAGCTCTGACTGAAATACCTAAGTCACAGTGCCAGTGAGCTAAGTGAGCAGAACAGTTACAATGAGCTGAGCTAGGGTGGCCTCCTGAATTGTCATGCCATGAAACCTCTTAATGATTCCTTCTGGGTCTGTAGGGGGCCATGCCCATTCCTGGCTTAGGGCCTCTGCACTGGCCATTTCCTCCAAAATGTTTGGCCTTCAGGTCTCACAGAACTGACTTCTTGTAGCAATTCAAGTTCCATGTCAAAGATCATTTCAGAGATCCCCTCCATTTTAGAGATCCACCTTCCCACAGCTCTCCACCATAGCACTACTCTTTATCTTTCATACAGGACTTGTCATTATGTGAAATGAGTCTGCTCATTTCACTTTCTTGTTTATCGTCTGTTTTCCCTTCAAAATGTTAGTTTAATGAGAGTGAAAGTCTTCTCAGTTTTCACCAATCTATCCCCCAGCACCTTGAAAAATATCTACAGGTAATAGAGGATCCATACAAATTAGTAACATTCACTGAACTGATGAGTTAATTATTATGTAGGGCAGGTGTGTGCTGGCATAAAGAAGGTTCCCTCTCTGTGCTTTGCAGCGGTGATGAGATTTCAAGGCTCGGGGACAGGGGTGTGGGCGGGGTTTGCTGACATATTTGGCTATCTCACCATTTCATGAGCCATCCCCTGTCCTCTCCTCCATTTAAGATCCAAGAGTCACTATTCGTAGGAAATGATTCCCAGGATTCATGATTATAGTAAATAATTATCACTTAGGGATGGTTTTGTTTCAAAGCGTCAACAATAATAACCTGTGATTTAAAAAAAAAGGTTATCATTTTTCTCAAATAAGAACAAGTCAGAAGATATGCTGTCTAGTGTCAGTGTGGCATCTCAACCACACAGGGAGCTTGGCACACTCTATTTGTACCCTCTATTCCCGGTACACAACTATTATCTGTTGTTTATCCCATTATGGTCACAACATGGCTGCTGCACCTCCAGGCATCATGTCTGAATTTCAGAGAAGAAGCAGGGAAGCAAAGGGAGCAAAAGTCATGCCAAGTAAATCTGTTATCCCTTTATTTTGGGAAAACAAAAGCTTTTCCATAATCTATATCCAGTCACCTTGTATTTACTCTCCTACATTAGAACCAGGTCTCAGGACCACCCTTAGACTAATTTCTGACATGGAGGAATGAGATTATTACTACTGATTTAGACTGTTACAATTCATCTCTTGGGGCTGGAGAAGGACCTACTTTCCTTGAGATCAAGGTATTGCTACACTTTTCTGGAAAGAACAGATTTGTCTGGACTTGGACAAGAGTGGACATTTGACCCAAATTTAGAGATAAGACTCACAGAAACTGAGTTAAAGGCAGATCCCTTGAGCTGTCACACTTCTAAACTTTAAGACATGGCATGTTTAAATTCTACCCTATTCTGAAACATGTTCCCAGGATGTTTTCTTTTCTCAAGCTAGCTCAAGAGGGTTTCTATTACTTAAACCAAAGGGCATTTGTACAGGAGCACAAAACTGACATCCTACATGGACACACAGGCTGCATGGCTGCTGGCTTGTCAGACAATTGAGTCACACCTCGCGATGTAGCCCTTCGTGCCCAAGTCTCTGCTCCTCTTGAGGTGACCCATATACTTAGACATTATGTCATCAGCCTGACCACCTCCCCTCCTCTTCACCTTCAGACAGCATTTGTTGAGGTCCTAAATAGACAGAGGCCAGCTGGGTGGGTACTAAAAGTCTGCTTCATGACAGGGGCGGGGAGTTTACAATGACACCCATATACTAACTAGTGCAGGGATGGAAAGATGAGATGTCACACCAAAAATCTATGACAGGCACGCCCTGGTGGAGTAGGGGTTTGGTCAGCCACCTCCAGCAAGCACGGTCCACATACATTCCAAGGACCTGGGTTTGTGTCCCGGGGCCTAGGGGAAGAAACAACGTGAACAACTGAAATAAAGTGCTTCTTCCCTCTCTCCCTGCCTGCCTGCCTGCCTCTGCTCACCTTCATTCCTACCTGCACCTTACCATTAAAAAAAAATCTATGATAAAGACCCAAAACATCATAGCTTCTGAGTACTGACCTAATACTCCTTTTTAAAGCCAACCTGATTAAAAAGCCAAGTGAACACATGCACATGTGCATCCGGTCATCCACAGTCTCCCAAATTAAGAAAGATATTAATGAGTGAAAACCCTGGTCAACCCAGCTTAGAATTACACCCCTACCAATAGCACCAAGGAATAATTTGTGGAAGATTATAGATTTTGTCACTCAAGTTTACTATAGAAATATCTCTGCAGGTCTCTTGATACATGAATTTTATTGAATTCTTCTTTTGCACTGTATCTCTCTCTTTAACTTATGCAAAAATTTGTACAGGATTTCTCAAAATATGTTGCTTGCAATTTACATGAACAAATGGCTCCAGGGTTATGTGACTTAGGAAATACCTGGTTAAAGGAAGTTAAATGGCTTCTTCTTTGAAAGAAATTACAAAGCCTTTAATAGTCCAATACACATGAGAATCACTAAATGTGGGATGTTGTTTGTAGCATCTTGCAATTACATTTAATCACTGAAATTTTTTTCTTTAGTATATACTGAAGGCTGGTAATTCAAGAGAGATGCTTTGGGAAACCTTGCTGAAAGCTGGAATGCAAGGGGTCAATCTTAGAAATGATTACCTCTTTTAAGTGCCAGGAGACATATTCTATGACTGGGTGAAGCAGACCATGTCATAATTTGTGTCTACCCCTAGTAAATGTCAATAGATAGTTAGGATTGCCCCTTAGTCCACTGTTCCTGAGTACTACATCAGAGATGCTTTCCTGAGTGAAAAGCTCATTGGTCTACAAGGGAGCTTACCTATGTTCTCGAGTGGGTCATATCCTTCTTTCATTATCAGGTTCCCCTTCTTCAGGCATATTAAGCCACATGGGGATAGGGAATGTGATCATTACCCAAGAGTTCAACACCTTATTTTCCTTCTGTTCCAATTTCTTTTTTTTTTTTTTTTTTTTTACTGCCCTGTCCTTAAGCCTCAAACTCCAGTCCTTGGCTTTCATAGTCTGTGCCTGCGTCACCAACAGTGGGGGGGTGGGGGGTCCTCTAGTGCCAAACTTTAATCAAAAGTTTCATTAACAGAAGGGTGAGCAAGCCACGCTGACCTCACTGACATGATACATAAACCCAAATCTTATATTTGTCTTGTTTAGATCCATTTTCTCTAGAATACCACTTGGTATGACCTAACAAAAAATCCTATGTATTGATAAGTAAAAATTTCTCTAAGCAATTTGGCACTAATGTAGCTGCATCATAATCTTTATATGCTCTAAGCATCCCTAAGCTGACAAAACTTTAGTAGACTCGAATGACAAGATTGGCAATGGTTCTGCCTAAGCTGAATCCATAGGACATCTAGCAGGTGAGCTTGCTTCCTTGAAAGCCTTTTGCAGGGACAGAGAGATCTAAGTCAAAGAGAAAAATAACTGGACAGACACATTTATCATCACAATAATACAAACCAAAATTTATGGAATAAGTCTAGGAAAATTCCACCTCAAATTCCAAAGATTCAACAATATCAGCCATGTATTGTTTATCTCTCAAAGATGAATTTTTCAGACTATATTAATAAGGCCCCTTCTCCCCCAAATTTATTTTGAGTTTATTTTCTCCTGAATGAAATCATTTGACATATCTGAGAAAATCCGAGGCTCTAACCACACCTCTGTATTCTACCTCTGTGAAAAAGGAAATGATTTTCTCTGCAACAAGGGAGGTGGGAACATTTAAAGGCACATGGTGTAATGGGGAAAAAAAAAAAAAACAACTAAAAAGGGCATTAAAACTTCGAAGTTTCTAGTCAGTCTCTAGACAGAACTTGTTATGAGTTGAATTGTGTCCCCCCTCCAAAAATTCATATACTGGAATTCTAACCTTTAGTGCCTTAGAATGTGACTTCCTTTAGACATACAATCTCTATGGAGGTAATCAAGTTAACATAGGTCATTAGAATGGGCCCTAATTCAATATAGCTGGTGTACTCACTAGTCAAGGGTATTTGGCCACAGATACTAAAGGAAGGTGACGTGAATAGATACAAGAAGCAGATGTCCATTGACAAGCTAAGGAGAGGGACCTGGAGTGGATTCCCCCCTCCCAGCCCTCAGGAGGAACCAAGACTGCTAACACCTCAATTTTGGACTTCTGGCCTCTATAGCTGGAAGACTATATACTCGTTTGCTGTTTAAGTCACTTCACTTTTTTTGTATTTTGTTATAGCAGTCCTGAAAAACTTAAAGCTGTGTTCCTGGACAAGTCTTCTAATATTTCTGGGTCTCAGTTTCCTCATCTGTAGTGTTAAGGGATAAATGACCTTAGATATTGATTTTCTCTCTAAGAGTTAATGATCAAGAATGAAGGTAGCTTCTCACCAGTTCTCTCAAGATGTAAACATACATGATCATTTGAAAAAAAGCTTTTTGTTTTTATCTAAAGATCAGTAGAATACAGACAGGATGAAGCCATCTCTGATAATTCTGTCTGGTCACCCTAATTTAACATTTCACTAATGATTTAGTAATGAATTTGGGAAGCAAAAGGCACTCAAAGAAGATACAAACTTTTTAAGTTTATGTCTTTTTTTTTTTTACACGAAATTTGTCATTTGGAAAAGCTGGCTTTATCATATATTTTTAAAGGAAGTGCTAGGTGGAACTCAGATGAAAAGATCAATAATAAATTTCACAACATGGTTCCCCATGGCAGAACCTCTGTAAACAAAAAATATGCTTCACAATCCATTTCTGGGGTCTCTCATTTGTTCTCTCTCTGAATCTCGTGTTTACTAGGAAGGAAACATGTTTCAGGTACAATCACTGAAGTTCTGAGTGCTACAACCCCATTCTATTACACCAATAAAACAGCTATTAACAATGACTTTTTGCAACGTTTCTCAACCTCTCATCAGCAGGTATCATCTCAGTATAAATTCCAGGTTATTTATGCATCATCAAAGCATTAATGCCAGAATCATAATGGGTAAGATGAGTATTTGGCAACTGAAATTGGAATTCCAAATGCAATAAAACAGAACGGATGTCTTAGCTTCTCTCTTCTTTACCTGATTGAATGTATATTCTCCTGCCAAAGGAAATAGGAAGATATGCATTCTATGATATGATTTTTATCATTGCTAATCAAGGTGACCTTCTTAAGGAGCTAAATGGCCAGCTCAGCATCAACCATATTAAAACAAAAATCAACATAGTTGCCAAGCATACATTCAACATTTAAATGACAGTGTTTATATTAGTCAAGGTTCCAGTGAAGATAGATCACCCAAATCAGAATAATTCAAAGGTTATTTACTAAGGAACTTTTTTACAAAGGTGCACTTAGAGTGTAATAAAACTGCAAGGGTTTACGGGCACTGACAACAGGATTAGGAGCTGAAGCACTGTCACTAGACACAAAGAGACCAAGAAGAGGAATGTTTACCAGAACCTGGAAGGAGAAAGCCATGTAGAGAAGACGGCCTTGAAAGGAGTAGTGGTATTCTCTCTACAGCCCCAGGTGTCCTACAGGAAGGGAGTGAGAGGAATAAATAGCCTACTTATAATTTTCTGCCAGGATTTCCCATTGGTTAAATCCAATGAGGGTCAGAGAGCAGAGTGTCCATGGATATGGCCCATAAGGGTCAGTCTCTAAAATGAGGGTAAATAGATCTGGAGGGTCAGTTGGATGATAAACAATGTAGTGCTTAATAACCCAAGATACTCAATGAAATATTTGTAAATTTTATAAGAGCAGAAACACATTCACTAGTTCATGTCAGCTACATTATTCGATAACCAGTCAATTTTCCAATTCTCTGACACCAGCTGGGTGTCTGTAATTCAATTCAATGCTAACACTACCCAGTTAGCGGAGACCCCAAAAGGTAAGGGTTCAGTCCCAAAGATGCCCTCACTTTAGAGGCCAGCAGTAGGTGGGGTCTCCTGATGACCTTCACTGCTTTGCCTGGCTGAGTAACATATGAAATTTTCTGCAACCTCCACTCAGGTTTGATCATTTGCTAGAATGACTCAGAACTCAGGAAATCTTTTTTCTGTCAAAGTTATATGATAAAGGATTAACTTAGAAACAGTCAAATGGAAGAGATGCATAGAACAAAGGATGGAGGGATGAGACGGGGCAAGGCAGACAGGCAGCCCAGAGCTTCCATATCCTTCCAACATAAATGCTCACCCTTTTGAAAGCTTCCTTAGCCTCACTGGTTCAGAGTTTGTAAAGAAGTGTCATTACATTGACGTGATTGGCTAAATCACTGATTGGTGACTAACTCAGTTTCCAGTTCTTCTCTTCTCCCCTGAGGATGGAAGGCAGGTCTGCTAGTTCTAACCTGCTAACCAACTGATTGGATCCTCTGGTGACAAGCCCCTGAAGCTATATCCAAGTATACCTGGTCCCACCACTCATCTTTAGTCACCTCATTAGAAAACAAAATACTATTATTCTGAAATCTCTAGGGATTTTAGGAGCTCTGTGCCAGGAACCTGGCTAAATACACTTTTCATTATGCTACACCAGACATTATCCCACAATGTCAGCTGCAGAACAGACACTCAATATTTGCTAATGAGTGATGGCCTTCAGCAGGCCACTCGATAGAGTTCTTTCTGGTTTTGCTTCCTTTTGAGGGAATACAAGGCTGTTAAATTAAACTAGACATGGATTTAAAATTCTCCTTCCCATCGAGCAGGTTAATCTGAGGAAGACAAGCCCCGAATGGTTTCTGAATCTTAAGGCAATTGACAGCTATGTCATCCTGGGCAAAAGAAGACTCAACGGGGAAATAGTCACGAAGAGTTTTAGTTTTAGAAATGAACCTAAACTATTGTTTTACCAGCTGCTACATTCTCCTCATAGTTGTATCCCTTCCTTTTACCTTCTCAACCAACAGATTCTTATGTTCTATGCAGAAAGGAGGAGCAAGTTAGGGTTGGACATTTGCCAGCAGTGGTAGAATATTTTTGCTTATGTTGTACATCATGTTTGTCTTATATTGTATATAATGTCACCAAGAGGAATTTATATTCTGAATAGTTCCCAGCAACATGAGTCCTACCTTATGTTTTAAAAATCCCATCATCAGTATTTTACATATCAGAGAAAAAACTGAATTTCTACCAAGAGAAAATTTGAAATCAGGAGTGAAGATCATCTGGAATGTAATAAGGCTATTCTAAATCCATTAACAACAACAAAAAAAAATAGCAGTAGTGAAAAGCAAATATTAATGGCTAATATGCCTTGAAAATAGGAGAGGTAATTCCAACTTAAACAGGAGATGGGGGAAAGGGTGTTGACGTTTTCTATATACCGGCAGAGTTTGCGATTGATCTGATAGACTGTTGGGTTTCTCCACAGTTAGTAATAACCTAACATTAGCAAAAACAAGCCAAGTTCTTTGACCAAACTCTGAACTTTTGATAGATACAGTTATCCAAGGACTTGATCAGGTCCTGTTGGAAAATATTTTTAGCCTAACTGATACACACCCATGACACACCTTTTGGTGGAAGTGAGGTACCCTTCAACTATAGAGGGAGCTCCTGAATGCCCTAAGAGCAGTGTCTTCTCTGGTCAATGCATGTGACATCTCCTTTGACCAACAATACAAAATATCATCACTTGAGGCAGTGATCAGAAAATATATCTAAGAAAAGATTGTGATATATGACTTGTGAAAGGTTACTAGGTTGGAGGGAAATGCCTAAGAGGCAGTTATTCTAAATGCAGTCTATCATTCTAAATGACCTTGAGGAGGGGCAGTGAGGAAGATCTAAGTGTATATCTGTGCCTACCCAAGGTATGTAGAATCCTATCTTGAGGTGCAGCCCGGGTGTCTTCTTTAAATCCACACCCTCAAGCTCCGTCATACAACAGAAAGAGGTGCTAATTACTTTCCTTTTCATGTGTCTAAACAATACTTACCTGGATGGGTGTGCTAAAATTATATGGGGAACATTTTCAAAATAAATGCATGCAAGACCTTCTTACATTCTACCAAACTTCATGTAGCAGTAGCCAATGCTTTCTGCATGAGCTTCCCAAGTCATTCTGACCCTCCTGTCCTTCCTTTATTTCACCACATCCCCAGATGAAAGCCACTGAACACTATATCTCTATTACATACAATTATTAGAAATATATTTGGGTCACACCTTAATTCCCTGCTGACGTACCTTAATGGAATTAATAGTTAAAAATACACACGTGACTTTGATCAGAAATGCTTTACAGAGGTTATCTGCTTGAGTTTTATACTGTTACACCTTTTAGAAAATCAGTTTGAATCACCTAATTTTTTATCTGACATCCATTGCATAAATCCTTCACAAAATTGCATGTCTGATAAGAGACGATCCTCTAAGCAGACCATGTCTGAGTGTTTCTAGTGGACATTGAAAATGAGATGATGTGAAATATTTGCTGTGGTGCCTCTGCTGCTAGGAAACAAGACTTTTTTTTTTTATCAATAGCTTCGCATATTGGTGAGGTGCCTTAGAAATGACTTTAATACAATGCTGTCCAATAGAACTTCCTGTGGTGACAAACATATTCTGTATACCTTCCAATTCAGCAGCCAGTCTGACCGTGGGACAGGTGAGCCTGTTAAAGATGACTAGTGTGACCAAGGAAAAAATTTAATTTAATTTCAACTAACTTAAATTTAAATAGTCACATGTGGCTACTGGTTATATTGCACACCAGGGTAGTTAGACTATTTTAAATTTAAACATGTAGTTAATACTAAGTAAGACACTGCAGAAAACTTTTAGTGGTTTCAACTTAGGAGCAAATACTACGTTTAAATTGTAAGACCGTCATTGACTTGTAGTAATTTTATTTGGAAGGATTTCTGCATACCTGGACTTGCCTGTAGACATTTGGCTTCTCTTGATAAAAAGGAGAAAGCTCAGATCTCTCTGGTGTAGCCTGATTTAACTGGACATGCCCTCTGAACTGGGCTGTTGTCCAGAACTGCTGGCACCCAGTGACAGAACCACTCACCTTCCTGTGAACAGAGCCACCATACCCCACCTGAATGACCAGTGTGGGGGTTTGGGGGGGATGGTGGTGGTTATCTGTACTCTCTCCTCTGCTGGGGACCCTTTCCCGTTCCAACCCCACCTTCTATTTAACAAAGGACCCAGGTGGTGTACAGGGTTTCTTAACCACAGCAGTGTTGACATTTGGGGTCCAATAAATCTGTCTCGCAGGGATAGTCCTAAGCGTTGGAGGGTAGAGCAGCAACTCTGGTCTTTACCCATCAGATAGCAGTAACACCCCGCTATAGTGCCTTCCAAATGTTTCTCCAGACACTCAAATAGCCCTGGAGAGCAAAATCTTGACAGTTGAGAACCATTCATGTGGACAGGTGTTCTTGGACTGCAGGCTACTTAAGAAAAGAGACCCCAGCTTAATTTTCTCTTTTTCATTTTTGTTTCTTTTTTTCACTCTCTGGTATCTAGCAGATGCCTGGCACTTGATATCCCCTCAATTAAACCTTGCCTGGGTGACAGAATAAAGGGTCACTATTATTTTTTAAACTTCTGAAGTCTCTCCCTCAGCGCCTAGCAGAGTGTAAGGTTCAACAAATAGTTTCTGATAGGTTAAGATTCTTAGAGTGTTTTTTAAAAGCAAGAATTGCTACTAATGACTATTTCTGAGGAAGAAAAATGATGGGGAAAATAAGCCTTTTTATACCTTTAGGTGCACAAAGCAATTTCTATTTGGTTAGGATTTTAAGCAAATAGTATAAGGCTAAAAATATAGTCTCACCATTTCCAAGTACCTTACTTGCCTGTGCATGAGGAAGCAGCGCTCTGTCACCTCTGGGTCTCTGTCTTTTCAGTTTGTCTGGGTGCCGGGGTCAGCAGCAGCCCTTCCTCTCTGACAGGACAAGCCAATTTTCTGCAGCATCAGGTGCTGTTCCCAGGAACCCTGCTCCCCGGTGCCCTGCACAAGAAAAAGAGATGGCTCCTTTCAGTTCAGAGTTCCTGAACTTGTAAGCTGCATTTGCCAGCACGTGGTGTTTTTTTCTCATTTGTCACATTCAAACCCTGGAGAATACTAAGCCTACTATTTAATTAAAGTCAAACCCTGAGCATCTAAAATTTGGGGGCTGTTTTAGCTCCAAGCATTTATGGCACAGCCTGCACAGGGACCCTACAGCATTCTCACCAGGTACCGCTGTAAACCGACAATACACTGAACATCATCTACCCTTCATTGTCTATTTACTTACACTGTTTATGGGATTTTAAGCTTCCTGGACCAGATTTTTTACTTAATGGGAAATATCACTTTCTAAGTTCCATATCGCTGATGGTACATTTAGAGACGGCTGTATTCAAACAACCAAAATCGCTCTGTCGCAATGCTATTTTACCAAGGACAAGGTCAGAGTATTTATTATAATTACACAAAAGAAGAAAAGGCAAAAAGAACAGCTTGTTTATAAATCCCTTTCTTAGAGCAGTGATTCATCAGAGGTACACTAGAAGTACCTGGCTAGCTTTTGAAAGTCCCCAGGGTCAGGCTACATACAAATTAAATTAGGGATCACAAGAATATACCCAGGGATTGAAAATTCTTTTTCTTTCTTATGTAAGAAATAAAATTGTACATGTCTATATGAATTTAATTTCCTCCATTAGCCTCCACTCTGCTTGTTGGTCAGACATCCCAGAAAATATAGTGCTGTGCTCCTGCCCCAGGTATATAGGTAAAGTCTTACGTAGTTTCTCGTTGCCAAGAATGGGGGTAGGGGGTCCACTGGGGTTTTGGTCAGCCTCCAGGTAGGCATTAGCTGAAATGTCCCTGTCTTCTGTGTGCAGGGTCATTTCATACTTGTGCTTTCTCTCTCGTCCTTCCATGCCACCTTGGAAGAGCTGCCATCTCTGCGAATCCATCTGTTTATCTATTGACTCACACCCACCACCACCAGGAATGGCAGGTGGGGAAGAAGAGGAGGAGAGAACCAGGTTCACTCTCTCTGGGCCCCGCCTAACACCCTATTCCTTGTTTTTTGTTTTTAAATCTCTTTCACTGAGTTGACATTGTTACAGAACACTGAAAACTTTTTTAAATAGATGTCTTACTTAAGCTTCCCACACATGGCTGGCTACTCTAAAATCATTTGAGGAGAATGCAGGCTTTGTATCAGGTGATTGTTAGCCTCGTGTTTTGTTGTATTTTTTTTCCTATAGTAGATATTCAAGGTGGGAAATGGTTTGGACTTTATGTAATCTCAAGTGCGTATATTATTCTTTGTTCACTCAGTCTAGTCCAATAAACCACCTTCTAAATTTGATACTTTATTTTGTTCACAAGAAATCAGCATTCATTTTGAAAAAAGTGAAATGTCTTTTTTTAAAAGAGTTTTAGGTTTACAGAAAAATTGAAAAGATAATACAGGTATCTCCCATATACATGATATCATTTTTCCTTTTAACATCTCTTATTAGTATGGTGCATTTGTTATAATTAATGAGACAATATTGATCCACTAATATTAACTAAATCCTGTTCTTTTATCCTATTTCCTCAATTTTCCCCAACGTCCTTCTGTTTTCTCAGATTCAGTGTGATATATCACACTATATTTAATAATGTCTCATTAGACTCTTTTTGGCTGTGACAGTTTCATGGATGGTCCTCGTTTTTGATAACTTTGACAGTTTTGGGGAGTACATATCAGATATATTGTAGAGTGTGGCTCTGTTGGGATTTTCCTGACTTTTTTTTTGATGATTAGACTGTGGTCATGTGCTCTCGAGAAGATGAGAACGTGTCATTCTCATATCAGATCCAGGGCATGTATGTCAACATAATATCATGTGGATACTGACCTTAATCCATTTGACCAAGACATCTGTCAGGTTTCTTTGGTATAAAGTTACTCTTTCTTCCCCCTTTTCATACTGTACTCTTTAGAAAGAAGCTACTATGTTGAACCCACACTTGAAGACTGGAGAGTTTTATTTCACTTCCTGGGGAGCATAATATCTAGATAAGATTAAAAAAAAATTTGGCACAGATATGTGCCTATTTTCCTCCCTTTATGTACTTAGTCAATAGTATATTCATTTCAGGATAGACTCATGAGCTTTATACTTTGGATTTTGATCCAATACCACTTTTTTTCTTTTATCGGCAGATATTTCAACTTTTGGTGATGAGTATGGTGTGAAATATAGACTGAGACACAATTTCAGTATCCTAAAATGAATATAGCATTGTGAAGAAAAAGAATAAATATTACTATTAAGAAAAAATTGAAAGAGATATGAAGAAGAAATATTTTGGCTTTCACGACTGGGGGCTCTCGCCGTTGGACTGTTCTCTTAGACACACCCACTTTGTTGTACTATTACTGCTATTGTTTTCCAAGTAATTCCTCATTTTTTTTACAACAGAAGATCTCCCTGCTCATACTGTATATTTCCAACCCTAGTCCTAGAATCAGCCAGTCCGGTTCCTTTTGTTGGAGAAGGGTACTAGAAACCAAGACCTCAATATTAGATGTACTCAATGCTGCAGAACATCTGATGCTGTAGTTGACAGAATAAGGAAATACATGTGTGTGCGCTAATCCATGTACATACACAGACCTATAAGTAACCGTATGTATAGTTATTCACATGTGTCATAATCATAACTATATGCTCTGTATGTAGCCATCTGTTTCTATATTATGCTAACATGGGTTCATAATGATGTTGCCAACTCTAATCCATTACCGCCTGGATAATTTCAGCCTCCTCCTCCTCTTTCTTACCTGTAATCTCCCTCTCCAACTGTGAGAAACTTGGCTCCCACCATTGCTCATCAGTTTACTTAATTGGTGAATTCCAGGATGCTTATATAGTGGTTTCAGAATTATTAACCTGTACAATCGTGGGAAACAACTTTATCAGGAAATGGGAGATTAAAATCGCTTACTGACGGGTTTTGTGAAACCAACACCTTGGAACAATCCAGATAGGGAGGCGCATGTAACAACTTACCCATCAAGGTGAGTTGCTTTTCCTCAATTTTGAATGCTTTCTTGACTATGTTCTTACTGAACTCTACTTTGACCATTTTGTTCTAAATATTATGAAGGAGCGACAAAGTTGTTACTGTGAACTATCTCCCAATAGAAGCATGAAAACTTGAGATGAGTTATAATCTAGACTTTTACTGCTCCTAGAAACTGGCTACTTAGACTAAAGAAATAAACCAGTTTGACAATCTTAGAGAGGCATTATTCACATTGAACTGCTGAGGAATTGATACTGGTCTATTTTTTAATGATTTGAGAGGGGATAAGATTTTACTGACTGCATAGAAACAATAACAAGTAGCAAATAGCAAATGATAAAAATATATAAGGGTATGGTAGAAAACCTTTTCTTGACCCCCAAGGCAAGAGTTAGTCAGCCAGACGTTTTACACCCTGACCAAGGCAAACAAGCACAGGTCCTTCTCCTACAGCTGTAACCGCTGATTCATACCCTGCCGCTGTACCAAGGAGATAAACTTCTATCCCAGGGTCTAAAAGAAGCTCCCTTAGACACCCCCCACTCCCTGCCCTGCTCAGCTTTGGATAACGATGCCCCTGAGCCAGCACCAGAGCTTTTGATAAAGTGCTATTTTCTCTACCTTGGAGTGCCCGGTTGTCAGTCTTCTCGCCATCTGCAGGCCTTGCCATAACAAGGGCAAAGAAAGTTTTTCTTTCAAAGACAAAAAGCAAAATGATCAGAAAGGACATTTGTAAAGCAACAATGGATCTTTTGCTATCTGTCTATATCTCTACCTGT